>WEIS01095542.1:0-11317 GCA_013389965.1 Todus mexicanus
TGTCTCTCTCACAGCAGCATGTACAGTTTTATGGTGTGTGTGGCAGGAGAACACAAAGCTGATCAATGAATCTTTAGGGGGGAAAAAAAGGAGAGTTTTGCAGTGTAGGTGTGGGCAGAGCATTCCTTGCATTGGATCAAGAAGAAGTCATCAGGGAGATGTAGTCCTGAGGAGGAAGACTTGGAGGCGCTGGTTGGTAAAAAGCTCAGCATGAGCCAACAATGTTCACGTGCAGCCCAGATAGCCCCAGCTGAGCCATGGCCTGCACCCAGCAGTGTGAACAGCAGGTTGAGGGAGGGGATCCTGCCCCTCTGCTCCGCTCTGCTCTGGGCAGACCCCCCTGCAGGGCTGGGTCCAGCTCTGGAGTCCTCAGCACAGCAGAGACAGGGACCTGTTGGAGCGGGGCCAGAGGAGGCCCCAGCAATGCTGCGAGGGCTGGAACCCCTCTGCTGGGAGGCCAGGCTGGGAGAGTTGGACTTGTTCAGCCTGGAGAAGAGAAGGCTCCAGGGAGACCTTCTTGAGGCCTTCCTGTATTCGAACGGAGCCTACAAAAAATCTGGGCAGGGGCTTTTTACAAGGGCTTATAGTGATAGGACGAGGGGCGATGGCTTCAAACTGGAAGAGTGGGGATTTAGATTAGAAACAAGGAAGAAGTTCTTCACTGTGAGGATGGTGAGACACTAACCCAGGTTGCCCAGGGAAACTGTGGATTCTTCGTCCCTGGATGTGTTCAAGACCAGGTTAGACGGGGCTTTGAGCAACATTGTTTAGTGGGAGGTATCCCTGCCCATGGCAGGGGGGTTGGAACTAGAAGGTCTTTAAGGTTCCTTGCAACCCAAACCATTCTAGGATTCTAGGGTTTTATAAAGGGGTAGGGAGAAAGCCCTGTTAATTAACTGCTGATTAACAGGATGGGTTTGTATGTTCACTAACAAAGTTAATGGCTTCCAGGCATACTGCGGTGTGGCCCATCTGTTGGCTTCCCAGGGCATTATAATCCTATTTCTCTGTTTTCATAAAGGAATAATTTCCTTTTCCAAAGGAGCACATTCCGTAAATATCTTATGACCAAATCTCTTGGTGTAATGTTATATTTAGAACAGCGTGAACGTACAAACGTGCACCATCATTATTGCTGCGCGAATCTGGCCTGAACTGCAGTGCTTTGGCGCTCAGATCCTACATGGAGAAGGAGCACACTGAGACCTACAGGGAATATGTTCTTTGTAGTTTCGTGTTTGACATCCAGGTGACTTTTTTTAGTGGTTGTTTGATTCCTTGGATTACTGGGCTCTGAAAATTATTGAAGGAAATAAACTTAAGGCAGCTCCTAGCACTCACACATTGGAGAGTCTCGTTTTAGAAGATGGTGGCTATATTTGAGTATCACTGGAGGGGAAATGCAGGCAAACAGGGATTCTGTGATAGCAGCTGCTGTCACTCTTCTCTCCCAGAANTGGAATAAATATTTCTATTGTAGTCCTCCTCGGCCTCTGACTAACATGAATGACGCCATGGTGACCCACATGTCCTCTGGAGCACCCACCCCAACAAAAAGGTATGTGTGCCTTTATTGAGTTCTGTGAGCATGGGGTTTGTATCTCTAGGACTTTTCTCATATATTTGAAATAACACTGCCTTGTCCAAATGTTGTGCAGCAATCAGAATCCTCAGAATGGTTTTGTTCTCTCTGCAGAATGATTCTCTTTTATTGAAAGAGTTGTCACCGTGTGAGTGTGACTGAAGAAATATCTAAAGATATTTTTGGTTTTTATTTGAAATAGAGCTTTCCTTCCAAAGCTGTTCTGAGAAAGGCTGGTCGTCTTGTATCACAGGCTCCCTTGCTCACAAAGGGTTATTCAGTTCTGCTGGAGACACTTCACGTAACAAGTGTGCTACATTGACACTTGTTGTCCATGCCAGACATGGCTAAGCTGCTGAAGTTCTTTTGAGTTGCCCATGTCTACCAGAGGCACGTAGGTTTGAGTTGACTTTGAGTTTACATTTACTTAGTCATACATATGGCAATTACTGCCTGGATGTATGTGTGGAAACATGCACAAACATAGCTGAATACTGCATTTGCACTTTTCTTTCTTGCTAAGCTAGGTTAGGGAGAATAACAAGGTGGAGACTTCACTTGGCCAAATGTGTAAATGAATAAATGTTCCCTGCAGGGAACTGTTGCTATTTTAGTGCCAAGGTGGGACTCAAGAGGCCAGCCAGAGCCCCCCGTTTCAGCAGAAGTCCTTCAAACAGGACTAAGCAAAGATCCACCTACTTTCCTTCTTCTTTCCTCAACAAAGTAAATCTGTGATGGATGCAGGCTTGAGCTGACCACATTAAAATGATTTCAAGACCTGTCTGTAAATCATTCTGCATCGTGTTTACAAACACTGCACAAGGTGCAATACACTGTGTGACTTCGAATATGGGATGTGGTGGAGTCCCAGTGCAATTGGAAAAAGTGTTAGGTGATCTTATCTAGACTCCCTTGCCCACAAAAGGTTGGACCAGATGGTCGTGTGAGGTCCCTGCCAGCCTGGGCTGTTCTGTGATTCTGTGAAATACACCTTTTGCAGAATTAGAAGTGAGGAGGCTGAGAGTGCAGACAATTCCCAAAGCCAGGGCTCTACAGAATGTTCATATAGGCAGCCCTTAAGCGACATGACCTGTAACATCTTCTCATTTATTGGTTTGCAAGCAACCTTGTGAGCAAGGGCTTTTCAGTTGTCTCTGCTTTAACCTCTGTTTGGGGTCTAATTTTGTTCACTGTAGTGCAGACAACAGTTTTTTTCAAATATCTGTCAGAGAAGATCCTGGTTTAGGTACATGTGTCCTCTGTGCACACAAGCTTGAAACATTTCCTGAGTAGCAGCATCTGCCGGGTTCTCCTACAGCCTCGTCATCCACTTGCATGAGAGGTCTTACAGAATGGAATGGTTCTGAGCAAGAATTCATGTGGGTAGTGATGGCCTAATTCCTTAGTTTCTGCTTTGTTTAATGGCCAAAGGGACAAGTGACAGGACAAGAGGAACCAGCCTCAAATTGAACCAGGGGAGGCTTAGGTTGGACCTGAGGAACAATTTCTTCCCCACTGTCAAGGGTTCCCCAGGCCTGTCCCAGGCTGCCCAGGGCAGGGGTGGAGTCCCCATGATCCCTGGAGGGGTTTCAAAGCCGTGGAGCTGTGGTGCTGGGAGACATGGTTTGGTGGTGCCCTGGCAGTGCTGGGGTAACAGTTGGACTCGGTGATCTGAAAGGTCTCTTCCAACCAGAATGATTCAATGATTTTATATTAAACACTAATCCAAAATAAGAGGAGGCCTGGCTATTGCCACTTGACCTTTCTACTTGTCTTCTTGGCCACTTAGACCTTACAGAACACTGTTGAGATAAGGAATTGTGGAACAGTATTTTTGTGGGGGTTAATGAAGGGAAAGAAAATCAGCAGCTTAGGCTAAGTACGTGGTAGTAGGTAAAGTAGTGTAGAAGGTAAACACTAATTAGATTATGACAAGAGCTCTGACAAGACCTCTTCATTGTCAGGGATTCAAGGGTACACAAACTTCATGCTGATATTGTCTCCTGTCACCCATAATGACAAGTTGCAGATGCTTAGTTGAGATTAGAAGCAGCAAGTCATTAAGGCAAGTCAAAAAGTCAAGCTTTGCTCCTGATTTTTGCACATGCTCCCATCTCACAGCACTCACCAGTTTACAACCTCGTTTGCAGAGACCACCACTTCATAAATCCAGCATCTACAAGTGAGTTCTCCAATTCAATTATGGCCTGTGTAAGAAAATTCTTCCTTTTTATTGTAACATTCACCTGTTCCCCTTCTTCATGCTATAGAAGGTTGTTTATATCCCACCTGCTTCTAGTCTGAGGGTCCTTGTCTACTGAATTCTTCCTTGCACAGAAGGAAATCACAGAATCACAGATCACACTCATTGTCCTTATCAGTGTTCTTCTTCTTTCAATGTTTCTTCTTTATATAGGATTGCCAGAACTGTACCCAACAGTCCAATGTGAGCCCACTTTGGTGTTCTGGTCCCGTATTCTTCTGCTTGTGTGTCTTACAAAGATCCACATACATCTTGTGAGCGGAGAATGTCCCAAGGGCAGTGCAAGTAAAGAAATCTTTCTCCTCTCTGATGTGGGCAAGGATGCACATAGATCTGGATTTGACCACAAGAATCCCAGAAATACTGGATATAGGAATCAAGGAAAGCATAAATACCTTTTCAGCAGCGCTACCAAGATCACTATATTGACTAATGAGGATGTGATAGAATCAGCAGCAGGACTTCAGAATCAGCAACAGTCTTTGGCTTGAAGCATTTTTGTATTTCTAAAGGAGCAAGGTCTTTGTTGCTGTCTGTTGTCCAAGACAAGATCTGGTAGACCAGAGACAATTGAGAAATAAGGACTTGGAGAAATCAGACTGTGTCATCTGCCTCTACACACCCTGAAGTCATCAATTACCAAGACTTGCTTTAAAAGTCCCTCATGAGAATCAGTTTTCATTCGCTAACTCAAGCCTCATATGTCTGTAGAAGGGAGCTGGGTGAAATCATCAGAACAGACTGGATGGTAATAAAAATGCCAAGATAGGCTACTTCAGCCTTTGAAGAGGGGAGACCTTCTTGCAGCCTTCCAGTATCTGGATGAGGCCTACAGGAAAGCTGGGGAGGGATTTTTTACAAGTGGCATGATGAGGGATGACAGCTTCAAATTGGAAGAGGGGAGATTCTTAGATTAGAAATGAGGAAGTTTTTCACTCTGAGGGCGGTGAGACACTGGCACAGGTTGCCCAGGGAAGTTGCCAATGCTCCATCACTGAATATGTTCAAGATCAGGTTGGATGGGGCTTTGAGCAACGTATTTTAGTAGGAGGTGTCCCTGCCCATGACAGGGAGGTTGGAACTAGATGATCTTGAAGGTCCCTTCCAACCCAAAGCATTCTATGACTAGGGATGAGCCTTTCTCACAGTTATGACCAAACAATGTAACAGCTGATCACAAGCAGCTCATATTTTGACAAAACATGAAAATACCTATAGGTGACTGCCCATTTAAAAGCACAGAACTTTTCTGTATTCTGATAAAAAAGCTGTTCCCTCAGCAGTCCAAAGGCTACACTGAAGTGCCTAAGGATGATGACCTTTACAGAGTATATGCTTTACAGATAGCATCTCCAGCGAAGGCTAAGAAGAGAAGCTGGAATAAACACCAAAGAAACAACGCGATTCTGCAAAATGATAACTTGTCAGCCTTTGTATCCAGTTTGCTCTTCTTGAGAGGCGAGTCTTTCTCAGAAGTGTGAAGTGGCATCAGACCAGAACCAATCTTTAGAAAGCCAGAAATTGTCTTACTTTCAAGCATCATCTTTAGGCAGGCATCATGAGAACACACAGGCAGCAAATACATGGTAGATGTCATCATCTGTAATCACCGTACCCGTATGAGTGCCTGCCTTTTACCAGGGTCCTGCCTCATCCCTCTTTAAGGCCCACGGCCAGCATTCTGTTACAGAACATTACTTCATCTAGCAGCTTCTGCAGGAGTTCATGGGAGGTGGCTGCTTCTTTCTATACTTGCTTATCCCAAAGAAAGAATGGGATAGTTATCTTTTCCTGGCCCCGGGGGGAAAGGACAGGCTGCCTCTGGTTCAGGTAGTAATGCTTGCCTCCATCATTCCAGCTCCTCAGGCTCTCAGCTTGCAGTACCCAATCTGCTCCATAACCACTCCACAAGCCCCTGGGGATGTGCCTGAGGCTCGCAGTGGGACCCAAACCCATCTCTCAAAAGGTATTGTCATTAAGACCCTGCTTGGTGCCATTGTTCTTTGCAAAATATCTAGTTGTGGTGGCTCCCTACACCTATCCGAGTCTAATCAGGACTGGTTCAGTTTCATTCGCATCATAATGAGAAATACAGATCTTCATCAGAGCTTCTGGCTTTGTTCAGCTGAGGTTCTACAAGAAGCAATCAGTGAAAGCTATTTCACATTATAGCATTTGTGTGCTCAGGGCTGTTTCTGTCACCACAGGGCTTGTCCGCTGGCACGGCTGAGCTGGACTGTGCTGAAAAGAACTTCTAAAGTAACAGAGATCATCTTAATCAAGCCACACATACCAGAGAAATACAGCTTTCCAGATTTTACCTGATACTGCTAACATTCTGTCTCAGGTCAAGTAGACATCTTTCAAAAAGAATAATTAAATGCTGCAGAATTAATTAAAAGAGAGATGCAGAAATAGCTAAAAGCTGGAAACATGTCGCTAAAGGAGCATTACCTGTTTAGTTTATTAAGGAAGGTAGAGATGTGATGTGATTGCAAGGTTATGAATATTTATACATGGAAATATATTCACTAGCAGGGTTTTCTTAGCCTTGCAAAGAAAGGTATTTCAAGGCCCACTGACCTTGTAACCTCTGCATATGGCCAGTCCAACAGGATGATTCCAGAGCCTCTGGAATTAGGAGTGAGCATGAAAACTAAAATACTTGGCTCTTGCCTCAGCTTGAAAGAGGCTGTGTTTGTCTCAGCATATGCCCAGCCATATATGGGGTAATATTTCAGAGTATTTTGAGACTCTTAGTGCACTGACTGAACCCCTGAATACGGAATCCCAGAATCCCAGCCCAGTGGGCGTGGGAAGGGCCCTCTGGAGATCATCTTATTCAACCTCCCTGCTCGAGCAGGGGGCCCAGCATCACATTATCCAGGCGGGTTTGGAATCTCTCCAGAGAAGGGGACTCCACAACCTCTCTGGGCCGCCTGGGTAAGCCTCTGCCACCCACACAGCAAAGAAGGTTCTCCTCCTGCTCAGATGGAACCTCCTGGGTTCCACTTCGTGCCCGTTGCTCCTTGTCCTGTCTGTGGGCACCACTGACAAGAGTCTGGCCCCATCCTCTTGCCCAGCATTGATCAGATCCCCTCCCAGGCTGCTCTTCTCCAGCTGAACAGCCCCAGGGCTCTCCACCTTTCCTTGGCACAGAGATGCCCCAGACCCCTCAGCAACTTTGGAGCCTCTTCTGGGCTCTCCCCAGTAGCTCCTTCTTCTCTCTTGAACTGGGGAGGGCAGAACTGGACCCAATACTCCAGAGGCTGCCTCCATAGGATGGAATAGAGTTTTCCTGCTTTGAAAATTTCTTGTGTTTCTTTGTCAGTTCACATGTGCCTGATTACAGTGTTTTCCCCAAGATTTATTACTTACTCTTACTCTAGGTTAATCCATCATGTTAAAGACCATCACTAACTAAAATTCAGGGCTCTGTTTCCCTGCCCAGAGGCACCGTCATGTCTTGGCAGCGTGAAATAACGATGGCAGGGTCTCCGAGCCTGCTTTGTGTGAGCAGGACAGGGCTTGGAGCTGCATTTTAATGTGCTGAAGCTGTTCAAACTGACCACTTTTCAGTGTCTTGGCTTCATTTTGAAAGCTGAATTCGTTCCTAAATTGAGTGAAATTCCTGAAATACCATATTTTATGTACCTGGAATAAATGATGGATGAAAATGTGCAAAGTTACCTGTTTGCTGGTCTATGGGCACAAAACTCACCGTGAAGTCAGGAAGGAAAGGGCTCAACCCGTCTTCGAATTCCTCAGTGCTGAAAAAAATGGAAGGGCATCAGCAGAGCACAGCAGAATTTGTTAGAAATATATTTGATTTCTGTGATTAGAGCCAGAACATATGGTTGTATCCTGCCAAAATTCTTTCCAATCTCAAGAGAGTTTTGTGTTTGTTTATACCTTCATAAAGCTTTCTTCCTTCATGCTAATATACTCCAGCTTCCACCAGTAGGCTGGTGGAAACCAAGAGGTTTTTTTCTGCTTTACTTTCTTTCCCCAAAAGACAGAGCAAATATGGATCAATTTGTTTAAAGACAAAGTTGGAAGGACTAGTAAATGGAAACCGCTGCAGGATTTTGTTGGAAAAAGAGAATTGCTGCAGTCATTTTTTAATTCCATCCACATACTGTAGGAAGTTGCTGTTTGTGGGGCTTCCTATAGATATAGATACACATACAAATACAGACAATATAGATATAGATATAGATATAGATATAGGTATAGATATAGATATAGATATAGATAGGTGTTTGGCTAGGTAGAGCTAGTTAAAGGTGACACAGAGAGTCTCCCTGGGGAAGAAAGGCTGTGGCCAGGGGCCAGCAGGTTGAGGGAGGGCATCCTGCCCCTCTGCTCCGCTCTGCTCTGGGCAGACCCCCCTGCAGGGCTGGGTCCAGCTCTGGAGTCCTCAGCACAGCAGAGACAGGGACCTGTTGGAGCGGGGCCAGAGGAGGCCCCAGCAATGCTGCGAGGGCTGGAACCCCTCTGCTGGGAGGCCAGGCTGGGAGAGTTGGGCTTGTTCAGCCTGGAGAAGAGAAGGCTCCAGGGAGACCTTCTTGTGGCCTTTCAGGTCTTCCAAGGGCCTGTCAGAAAAATGGAGACGGACTTTTGAGCAGGGCCTGTTGGGACAGGTACAAAGGGTAATGGTTTGAAACTAATAGAGGGAGACTTGGACTGGAGAGAAGGAAGAAATTGTTGATGCTGAGGGTGGTGAGACCCTGGCCCAGATTACTCAGAGAGGTAGTCTAGGCTCTAAGCAACCTGCTCTAGTTGCAGATGTCCTTGCTGAGTGGAGGAGGTTTGTACTAGATGAGCTTGAAAGATCCCTTCCCACCCAAACCATTCTGTGATTCTATGATTCTTGTGACAGTTGCATCCTCGCAGTGTGTGCCAGAAGACAGGACAGGGGCCAACTGCACTGCAGAGCTTCTCGCTCTTCCAGTGAATGCCACCATTCAGCAGCAGGACAGGACGGAAACCTCTTGTTATGATTTCCTGCTATTAAAATCATGAAAACAAGCTCCCTTTGACAACTGTTTTGTTGGGAGTAAGGCTGAGCTGAAAGAACAGGATTTTTATGCCTGAACTTGCTTTGCTTGTGAATGAAAAAGTGAAAAGCAAACAAAGCAAAGGAGCCCCCATCAATGCTCCACTTCAGTCCACGCACATCTCTTGGAGAAACCTTGAGTGTTTCCAGCCTCTTTATCCTCTGCGTTCAGTGGGAAGATATCCAGAGGGGCAATGAACTCTGCAGATCCCACCATTTCAATAACTATATTTTGCAGGAGGCAGGGAACTGTCATCTCTAAAATGTTGTAGACAGAATGAGGTCAGAGAAAGTTTGTTCTATAATCGGGGAGTTTTGGGAGCTGCAGCGTAGCTGTGGCCACGCTCCACTGTGAGGGGGATTTCACATTTACATATGTAAAGTTACAACTTTGATAATTCATCGTGTAAAAAGTAAGTTTCCGAATGAAAAAAGCCAGTTGATTCGACAGCGTGTTTGCATCTGATGTTGTGGGATCAGGTGTGGGATGAGATGTTCCATGCATTTATTGAATCATCTACACAGGGGGAAATTTGATGCAATCTCGCCCGTGTTTGTGACCTGTCATACAACAAAACACAGTATTTCTCTGATCTTTGCAGACCACAGCCTTTCTGAATAAATAGAGATGGTTATGTCTCTTCTGCAGGAATAGGCCAATGTGACTTGGTTTAGCTAGTTCATTTTAAGTTACTTCAGGAATATACATTTTTTTTCTTTCTGCTGTGGTCCATGTGCTCTGTTCTTCTTTCAGTAATTCTATTCCCAAAGACACCCTGTCTCATGAGGTTAATGACATCTACCTCTTTAAACACCCTCCTGCACCACTGGTTTTCTCAGCAGCCATGGTCAGTCTGTAGGTGATGCAGCATCTTTTACATTGCAGATCCATGCTGCGATTTATATGCATTGTAATTCAGTCTCATAATGTATATACTGGGTGAAAAGGTGGATGGATCATCCCTAAGAGGCTCGTATAATTCTCTGTTGCCGTTACGGATCTTATAAATGTGTAAGAGTGATGATCATCTCACCTGCTCAGCTGTGGACAAATAAACCTCTCCTGGGATGTGACAGAGCAGACCTGATACAGATATTCGCTTGAAGATGAGAACAGGCCAGCACTGCCTGTTTTCTTCCCCATTGACTGTAAAGAGAGCACNCCTAAAACCAAAATAATTTGCAACTTAAGAACTAAATTAGAAAGGGATATGATGTCAGCTGCCTAGATAATATCCAAATCCTTTCTTTTTTGCTATCTGAGAAGTTTTATTTCCACTAACTCAGATATTTTTTCAGTCTTTTTCTCCTAACACCACTGATTATCTGCTCTCCCTAGTCCATCATTTTACGTTTGTTTTGGTTTGTCCTTGTTTATCTTTGCTGTCTCCGGTGCTGTTGGTTACCCCTGAGCCCTGTCTTTCTCTGGGCTGCAAACATGTGTATGCCTGGGTCCTTTCCAGCTTTTTGATAAGACCTTCAGAAACTTTCCTGTGCCCTCAGCTCTGCATTGATGTAATTCATGCCTGTGTTATTGATGCTGTCCCTTGAGTTCTGTGAGTTCTGTAACAACAGTGATTTTTGTTTGCTTGGCCAGCTCAGTTTATCTTCTGACAATTTCCAGCGTGCCTTTTTTCTCCTTGGTTACCATGTCCACATTCATCTCTCTGACATTTCCTTCTAGCTGTCCAGTCACCAGTTCCACCTGAGAGTGACTGCAACTGCTGTTAGTGTCTGCTCTGCCCTTTGTCTCCGATGCAGGTGGAGCATGCTTGTTTGCTTGCATCCTGCTTCCTAGACCCATGTGACCTCTAGAGATCCTAGACCTGTTTTAGTCATACTTCCAGCAAGAAAATAGTTTTGGGGAAGAGAGTTCACAAGCCTGGCTGGACTGTGGCAGCTGGCACTGTCTGGGTTGCTGTTGTGGATCTAGCTGGGGTGGTCAGGTGCATCTGCACCATAATACCCTATATATACACCTACATAATACCAGAATAGACTTTCTTTCTAGAAAAGAGGTCCAAACACGTCTTTGTCAAGCAACAAGGGAGATCTCAGCTCACATGTAACTTTACTCAGTAGAGACATGACAATAATTTGCAGGATGAAGGAGAAAGGGACAACCAGGACGACGGAAGGGTCAGAAAAAGGATCAGCATAATGAATCAATCTAATGATTTCCAACAGCAAATCTATGTCTCATACTTATTGAAGCTGATCTCTAGATGTCTGGAGGTATTTCTTTTTAAACCATGGTTTAAAGTCCTCTGGGTATAGTGGTAAGTCTGTGGGATGTGGGTTATGAGGAAGATGAATTAGGAGAGAGCATGGAGAGCTTGATGTGGAGGGAAAAGTGGGCAGAGAACATCTGCAAGAGGAATAGTTAGGATGACAGGCTGAGAGCGTTGGGGTT
>WEIS01095572.1:0-11700 GCA_013389965.1 Todus mexicanus
CGTGGGGTGAAGTCTGCAAAGCAGATTCCTAAAGCACTTTAGGCAGATGGCTGTGCTAATCCATGAAGACTCATTTACAAAACAAGACACAAATGTTCCATTTTAAGAAATAAACTGTAAATAGGGGCACTAGAACAGAATGTCATTTTATTGGAAGTTATGTAAAGTTCCATTAAATTATTTTCTGTGCTCTGAGAAATCTAGAAATAACGTCTATTTACTCTAGCATCACATATGCAATTGCAACTTTCGAAGATTTCCATCAGCCATACTCATGGCAAACAATTACTGAACAGGGAATGAGGGATTTTGAGTGTGGAGTTTTATGCCTGAATCTTGCAGGCAGTTCACTGAAGGAAGTAAGATTTCATTTTAAACATTTTTAGTTCGCATTTCAATTAATCTTCTATGATTTTTTTTAAAAATTAGATAATTTACTAGGAATCTGACATGCAGTACAACCTACAGATTTGAAAGTACCTGATGCTATTGTTCTTTGTTATTTAAAATATTAAAATATTTCGGTGTTTTCAGCATGGACCAGAGTCTAATGCTTTAGGTACTTGAACTAATGGGAGGTACTGGTTCCCTTGTTCATATTTGTACAATAGTTATGATTGAATACTCAAGCACAAGAACTGCCTTCATCGTGTATTGATAGACCAGCATTGGTCTAAGAACAATTCTAAGAAGTGTTTCAAAGGGGTATTGCTAACCTGTCAAATCACCCATTTCAAATAGAAACTTGTTCTTGAAACATGGATACCAACGAAAATAGACAACACAGTATCAGTCTCACACCAGTCACAAATTTGGGACTTTGATAAAGTTTTGGGTAAAGCTTATCGCTGTTTCTACTCCTGGGGAGTGCAGAGTGATATAATTTTGAAACAGATTCTGAGTTACTCAACTACCTTGATATAATGTGGGTTGTTGCTGTTGGTTAGCCAGCAGATTCATTGGTATTTTATGTTGCCATGGCCCTTAAATAATATTAACATGGGCTTTGTCTGGAGGTGGATACACCTCAGTGTGAAAGGACAGAGTGTGCTGACAACAAGAAAGTAGATCTGAAGGAAAAACAAATATTTTATCTTCAGTGATATTTATAGGCCAAAGTGGCTTTTGTCCCTTCACCAGAACGAAGTAAAACTTCATTATGTTCATTAAAAGAATACAACAACCTAGGAAATGAAATATTAAAGGAAAATACATCATACCGAATCCGTCATGCTGCAGCTCCATGCCCCCAGGTCCAACCAGTAGTGAAGAGAGACTGTGCTGATCACATGCAGGACATCACCAGATGAGCATCCTGGCCATCTACGGGACATCTTTGGAAGCTTTAATGTTGTTAGCTGGAGGATTTTGTGCATCAATCATAACAGCTCTACTTATCCATGATCCCTACACAAGCCTTGCAGAGGATCATCCTTATACCTTCTTTTCTTAGAACAGCCATGAAAAGGGAAACTGGAATCTGCAATGCGTTGCGGTTCATGCCAAAACTCTCTATGGAATGAAGAAAGTGATATAGAGCTCCTGAAAAAAAAAAACAACAAAAAAACCCCAAACACCCACCAAACAATTAAGAAAAGCTTGTCAGGGGCAAGACATTCTTGAGGAAACAAAGGGCTGGGCTACATCTGTGGATTATGCAGCAAAATGAAGGGAACACAGAGTGAGCAGTACCTAAGTAACCTGCATCACCTCAAGAGATGATAGTTTGTGTGGTATCTTGCCAAGATTTTCAACTTGAGACAGTTCCTCATCTTGTCTGCAACACCACAGCAGGATTGAAAGCTGCGTTTTGAGTTTCAGAAAGGTTTTACACTGCTTGAAAAGGCTGTTCACAAACAACGATTTCAACTGCCTCCAGGCGTTTATCTTGTTTATGTCATGTACATAAAAATGAGAAAATTAAATAAGACTTATTAATAAGACACTCACTGGAATAAATTTGTGATTGTCTTAAATCAAAAGTGTTTATGAGGTCCTGGATATAATACTTTATCTTCACAAACCATAAGACAGAGAGAGAGCTTGACAAGCAATTAGGGAACTCAAGATAGAAAGCACTATCAAAGACCAGGGCATTCTTATTATTAATCATTGTGCAGCTCCGCACTACTGTAAGTCAATATCAGCACATTGAAGTCAATGGAGTAATTGAAGCAACATCGATTTTTCACAGGCTGCAAAGCTGACCCAAAACTTTCCAGTTACTCAGGTCTTTTTAAAGAAATGTAGCTGTATTCTTCCTCTTCTCCACCATTTTCTAAGTCTAAGAAAGCAAATACCAAAGCTAGCATTAATAAAATGTTAAGAGTTGAGCACACGAAAAGATTAATAACTAATATTAAGATTTTTTTTTCAACCTTTTATGTATATAATATTTCTACTCTTGTTTCTGAACCAGACAGTAATTTCAGTTATGGCAATGTAGTTTTGGAACATTGCTAACGAAATACGGCGCTATTACTGAGATAAACATCCGACTGATAGTATTTTACATGCACTCCAGTGATAAATTTGCTTTGTAGTAATTCTTCATAGGGGAAAAGTTTGCCAGAATACATTACAAAGATATTTGTGTAGTCATATCATCATAGAATGGTTTAGGTTGGAAAGGACCTTAAAGATCATCAAGTTCCATGGGCAGGGACCCCTCCCACTAGACCAGGTTGCTCAAAGCCCCATCCAACCTGGGCTTGAACACTTCCAGGGATGGGGCACCCACTCCTCCTCTGGGCAGCCTGTTCCAGTGTCTCACCATCCTCTCAGTAAAGAATTTCTTCCTAATATCTAATCTAAATCTATCCTTTTTCAGTTTAAATCTGTTAACCCTCATTCTATCACTCCACTCCCTGATAAAGAGTCCCGCCCCACCTTTCCTGTTGGCCCCACTCAAGTACTGGAAAGGTGCTAGATCTGCATTTGTTTCACATCAGAATGGAAAAACAGATGGATTAGTGAGAGCAAGGGAATTCCCTACACACCCCCAATCCAATACTATGCTTGCTAAAAGTGAACTTTTGTGTGTCGATTGTTTGTTCACCATTAAACATACAGGATATATCATATAACACCAGGGTAAAAAAATAACATTTAAAAGCTGTTTCTGCTTTCTTTCTCCTTTCTATCCTTCTCCCATGGCTACCAGTACACACCGATTTCAGCGCCTTGCCTACAAACTCTTGCTTGTGGCATATGAAAAATTCCAGGTACAGGTTGCGTTTCGCGAAAGTCTTCTTGGATGGGACTCTTAATAAAAATAAAAGGAAAAAAGGAAAAAAAAAAAAAGAAACAAAGTAAGATTTATTCTGAAGAAAAGCCCACAAATGTATCATGGCCCTACTCATTTCTCAAAGTTACCACTGTATTAATACTTTCTTTGTTTGAATTTGATGTTAAATAAACGCAGATTCTGTTATGCAAAGTAGCACATCACAGAGAATACAGTGTGCCGTGAATTTATCGCATCTGACATGGAATAACCCCAAGCAATAGGTCAAAATGAAGGCACTTTTTTGGCTCTTGCTCACAGTCAGACCCAATTACCCCGTGAAAAATACCCAGTTTTGAAGCCTGTAAAGCAGTCGCTTATAAATCCATGCAGGGTACTTCTCCGGGTCTATATTTACCCAAGCCTTGTCAAACTGCCTTCAAACAGGTGGTGTAAATAACTCTTGTCTTGAGCCATATAGTTTTATTGCTCAAGTAAATGAACTGAGGAGGAGACAAAGATCACAGAGCAGCACAGAAAAGGTCAGTGTAACTCTCCCTCCGGTGACAATAAAACGTGCTAAAGCAGGGACAGTTAAACCAGAGGTGGGAAGGGGGGAACTGGAAGGAACAAAGGAAGGAAGGACGGGTACCACAGGGCTATTTTTCAGTAGCACGTGATTGACAAAGCAGCAATGTGTGAAGAGGAGAAAGTGTTCACCTGCGAGATGAACACTGCTTGGTTCTGCAGCACCTCTCATTTTGGGGATCTGAAAGGACATATCAACGCTGCAACCGCCGTGCACTGCACTTGCACTCTCTGCAAGCAGCTAGTCTGAAAGAAACTGATCTCAGGTCTGATTAGTTGCTGTGGAAATACAGCCAAAAAAGTATTATACACCAAGTTTCAGTACCTTTCTGAAAGAATAATTGTATTTTTACTACAATTTCATTGAAAAAGAAGAGAGGTACAGATAAGTTCACTGTCTTTCCTGAACTCAAAATACAAATCAGTGGCTAAGCTCTCAGTAAAATGCAGGTACTTTCTCAGTTGCATACTCTCGCTACTCAGAAATTACCTGTAAAAACTTATATTGCTTCACAGTTCCCCTGAATTAGCCAAAGAGAAGCAGCAGCAGCAGCAGCCAGTTAGGTCTCTCCATTCCACTCTCCTGTCACACGTTTCCCATGACTAGCTGCCTAACTAGGAAAACTGCACATTTAAAAATCAGATTTCTAAATTAAGGACTGCGATTTCTAGCATTGCATTTCTGTACTGGACTAGCACAGTAGAGAACTCCAACATAACATCTGCTGACACTTGTGCATTTCATATACACAGGGGATCAAACCCAGTAAGCAAAAAGCTGCAGGAGTAATTGGAAGCATCAACTTTCAAGTACATTGGTTGAACTTAACAACTCATGCTTTTGGGGTCAGCAAGCTGATGGAGCCTAACAAGCACAGATTCGATTATTTCTGTGTGTGGCTCTCAAAAAAGACTGAAAGGGGAAGAGGGAGAGATACAAGATCCATCGGCAGAGCAGAACTTGCTGCGCCACTGATTAAGAGGATGCCAGAATGCTTACTCTGCAGGGCTGAGTCCTTGGATGTCATCTGTCTCTCCTCCTCAGAAGATCCAAGTTCTGCAGCGTTGGACAAAGAGATGGGAGGGCTCTGGGTAACCCAGCCAGCCCCAGCAATTCGCTGCTGCTCCTGATCGAGAAATCAAGGGTTTAACTCCTCTCCCATTTGCATGCCTGTCCAAGGCACAGAAAGGAGGATTTTGCTTTGCATGATTTCCACAGAACTGAGCAAATCCAGTGTTACTTTGCTGGGTACTGCTGGATATTGCAAAGTAGTAACTGTGATACCCCATTGTGAGCTCTGTGTGACACGCTTAGCACACGTAAGCACATCATCATCTACCTTCAAAGATCAATCACCTCCTGGTGAAGGGTGTCCCTGGTTTATACTGAATTCAGAACACTATGAAATTAAATTAGGCAAGACTGGAAACTCAGGAATGCTTTTTTTCCAATTAAGAATGCAAGAAGCAATTAGTTAGGCAAATTGCTGTTGGAACTTGGCCAGTAAAATGAAATTCTGTTTTTATAAGCAGCAGCACAAGATCCTTAAGAGCACAAGTCTAATTTAAAAAAAAAGGAGAGGAGATGGAATAACTGCTCTTTTTTTCCTCTCGTCATAGTAAGGTTCTTTCATTTTCCTGATTTTTGCTTATAAATTACTTAATTATACTTTCTATTCATAAACATTCTACGATATAGTTGCCTGGAAGTCTAATCCTACAATTGTTACTGTGAATTAACAGAAATATGATTTGAAGGGCTATACATTCAGAATAAAGTATGAGGAGAAATCCCTTGATCAGGAAATTAAGGATGTTTTAGTAGAACTCAGTACAGGTCTCGTAATAAATGCATATATTCTAAAATAAATGTGCAAAGTAAGTATGAATTTAGGGACTTATTTCATGTTTATGTTTGAATCCGACACTTTGTTTCTCTGATGATGACCAAAGCCAGAGAGAATAAAGGTGTCATCTTTGACACAGATGTAAATTTGTGGTAAGTTGGACATTTTTTTAGTTGTTTGCAAAGCAAATTTTTGTTGCACAGAGAGTAGGCAAATTTCTAAACAAACTGAAAAGCAAAGCACAGTGACGACAAGCGACATTCCCTGAACCTGGTAGGGCCACGGTTTGTTAGAAACCCCTCGATGATAACAAAGCACTGTACAGGCAGATAAAGGTTTGTTGTTAATATGAAAGGTATGAAAGCTGAACAAAGAAAACTGACTGCATCAGATGATTTTAACTTTTAACTGCACATATAAATATATACGTATACGTGTATGTTCCTGGGAATGAAAGGAAAATATTCCTTCAGACGGGTTTCCAAAGAGAAGAGCTAGAAGCAGCAATTTTCATTTTTCTTTTGTAATCTAGATAGTGTAAAATTATTCTGTCTTCACAACCTCAAGGCAAAGAAGACAGTCTGCTTCTCTAGCTATAAAAAACAATCTGTCAGATTTTTTTCAAGGAAGTCACAACTGATTTCTCCTAAAATAAAAAGCAGGAGGATTAGAGCTTTGTGGTGACGATGAAATCTGCTCAAAACTTTAACAGTGAAACCCAGAGCTTCAGCAAGGTCCTGCTTGAGGCACTGATCCTGCCGTAAAAGCAGTTTAGATTCTGTAGGTTCAGGGCTTGAACTGCCAAACATTTAGACCTCGTTATTCATGCGGATTTAATTTTCTGCAAAAACTCCTATATTTGAGTAGGCTGAAGGATAATAAAATTAAAACCACTCGCAACATACAGTCCCCACACCTACAGCCTTTACACGATCCTTGTCCTCCCCTTCAAAAAGCGCTTGCAAGGCAGGTGGAAAAATATTTTTCTGAAAATACATTTCTAAACAAACTGTGCCATGTAAGATGTTAAACTTACTATTCTGCCATATTACATGGTACAGCGTCCAATTGGCATTTCTTTTTGTAGACTACTAATTTGCTCTAACAGTTCATTTCTAGCTCTGTGGTGATGCTCAGTTGTTTCTCTTTTGTGGATTTGAATATGACCATAGCGTCTCTGAGGTTTTCAAGAGCCCCAATATTAAGTTATTGGACTATCCTCCAAGAAAATAAATGTTCCCCGAGTCTAAAGCCCACTCAAATGTCTATGAAGTGTCTAAGTTCTTCATTCTGAGGGTGGTGGAACGCTGGAGCAGGCTGCCCAGAGAAATTGTGGATGCCCCATCATTGGAAGTGTTCAAGATCAGGCTGGATGGGGCTTTGATCAACCTGGCCTAGCGGGAGGTGACCCTGCCCATGGCAGGGGGTTGGAACTGGATAATCTTTTAGGTCCCTTCGAAATCAAACCATTCTATGATTCTATGAAAAGACTCTGATGAACTTTTAAACACTGAGCTCAGGCGCTTGGGGTAGAGTCAAAGGAATTGAGGCAAGAATCCAGCTTTTCTGGTTAAACCCTTTTTGCAAAGGCTGGATCATTGAATAAGCTCAATTTGTGCAAGTAGTGTGCAGGGCAATCTTCCAATACTGATCATTTGCCAAAACAAAACAGAATCTGTCTCCAAATTAGCTCATACTTAAGACTTAAGACTTTAGGCCTGTTGTTGTTTCTTTAGTAGGTAGCAGAAGGTGTGCAAACAATCAGTCCCAAACCTCCACAGTAGAGGCAGCTCTCTGTGCTCATTTATTCGAAGTCCAGGGTAGCATTTAATTTGCCAGTCCACCGAGATTTCAGTTGTGTTAGGTGGTGGTTAGCACAGAGAGCTACCCCAGCTCCAAGAGAGATAAAGATTCATAGTTTTCCCTGATGGTTACGGAGAGATTTTAAAGGAACCAAAGGAACAGCAGTCTGCAACTGTTTGAAGGGCACTTACAAAGATCTTGGAGAGAAATTCTTCGTGGTGGTTACAGAGGCACTGGCCACATAGGTTTGGGTTGGGCATTAAGGAAAACAGAGACACCGTAGAACCTTTGTCCTTGGAGTTATTAAGGGCTATGCCAGGCAAGGCCATGGCTTCCAATTCTGCTTCAAGAGGACTTCCAGAGATGCCTTCAACTGGCACTTCTGTGACACAATGAAGGCAGATATCCATTTTCTGCAGGCTTACATATATATTCCTGTGCTTTTGGAAATCCTTACTTTAACGCTGTGTGTACGAGAGTGGAGGTGGGAGAAGTAACGAGTGGTGGGAAAGAAGGGTTACTCTTTGTGCTTACCTTGACTGATACATTCCAAGTTGGAGGAAAAACATTAAGTAGGTGTTTTGTTACTGACAAAAAAGATGTGACGCTCACACAATCCCCAAGGAGGTGACATTCAGCACTTTTCACCGAATTGCATTTGGATTTTGTGCACGCATACTGAAACCTCAACATTCACGAGAGGTGAAATCTAAGGGACAGAACTCGACTGCATAAAACAAGCTGGCATTTCACTCTTAAAATAAAAAGTGTGTTTTCCAGATAGATGAATTACACGGATACTACTCATTGCATTCTGGTGGTTACAACACTGCAGCTATCCTCCTTGAGCAAGTGAGAGCAGAGTTTGCAGCCAACTCTGCTCTGATTTATCCTGAAGCAGTAAATTTGTTTTATTGTATGTAAATGGCATTCGCCTTTTCCTTAATTTCATGGAAGTTTCAAAATAACTTTGCTAGTACCTGTATTATATGTAGAGATGTACACATCCATCAACGAGAAGCTTCCATGCCCTTATCAAGAAGTGAGTGATAATTCTCCAAGCCTAAGCACACAACCTGACTTCAGCTTGAAGCCAGACCTCTGAAAACGAGCATACATGTTCAGTTACTTGAGGAAGCTTTGGTTTGGGGAAAGGAAGCAGACTGAATGAAGGCTGACCTATTTCGTTTGCAGTCAGGTGGAAGAAGTTTAACCCACTGTAACTGAAACACAGGGAAGGAACAAGTGATGTAGAAACCTGCAAAGCTGCCTGGAGGGCAGAGCTGAGTTTACAGCAGGCTGCTCACCTCTGAGCGCAACGGACTCCGTAGCAATGCCAAGAAGCAAGCATTCGTACCAGACCAAGCAGAATACTACACTTATTTAGAAAGAATAACGTGTCGAGAGCAATGTTCTTTAGAAAATTCCTCATTAGTCATGGTGGTTTAAAGGCTTCCTGCACAATTTAAGACAGAAAAGGATGAGAATGTGTTACAGCAGAACTAGGAATTCATCTACTGCACTACTTAACGTTCCACTGGAACTTAAAAAGGTACTCGGGCGTTTCATAAGATGATGACTTTTGTAGTGTTATTGCTGTTTTCTTGCCTGGGAAAGGAGATGTTATTTATAAAAAATAACAATATTGAGAAAGCAGCTTGGCAAGATGTCCTGTCATATACTTCAGATCAGACTCCTCATTTATAATTTATAATTTCATGAGGCCATTCAGTTTTTAATTTCCTTTCTTTCCTTTTCTATCACCAAAACATAAGAACAAAGACAGAAATAATGAGTAAGAGAGAATATTTCGCCTCTAGAAATACCCTCCCCCCAAAACTAGAAATCATATTTTGAATGTATCCGCTAAAGTAGAACAAGTTAATTAGGAAGGTGAACGATAAAAGTATTTTGTAGCTTCAATTTTTATACACACACGTTTCTATATGTATTATATATTTTATAAACTATGTCCCCACCTGAAGCACATGACAATGGTGTCCACCAGAACTGTGTTCTGGGACATAAGCAAGTTGTCCCAGCTCTGCAGCCTTGTGGTGGCTCCACAGAACTGCTGCCTACCCTTGTTCACTGAAAGGGAAACTCCTTCCTATCTGTAGATGAACCAGAGGGAGGTCAAGCTTCCTTAGCATGTCTGCCATGTTCAACCAAATAACCTGAGGCATACCAGCAGAAGACTAGGCTGTATTTTCAGGGCATCTTTTAGTCATCCTACTTGCAGACAGCAGCTGAAATGTGTGATCTCATCCTTCGCTGGCACCCTGGGTACCCACGTGGTGCCTCCTCTGTGGGGTTCAGAGTACCAGCAAAGCGGTGTCCTTCCTGGCTGGGCATCCTTCCAGGGGCAGATTGCAAAGACCAACAAATTCCTTCACCTTCTTTTAGGATCTTAATCCTCAAGCTCGTGCCTCAACCTCTCAAATTTGAGTGCTTCTTTAGCACTTAAGACTTTGGTTCCCTTATAGCATGCTGGCAATGTTAAACGCCACACACAGGGAATAGATACCGGATTGTGTTGTAAAGAAGCCAGGAACCTGGCTCTCTAAAAAGCTTCACCTGGCTGAAGCACTGCAGGACAGCAATAGACTGCAACAGCCGAAGGGGTAAAGAGCTGGAAGGCTAATGCTATAACTCAACAACTCTCTAACTGCAGGTCCTGAAAGACTGCTTGGTTGTAAAATGTCACTATTCATGTTCCTGATGAGACATGGGCAAGTCTATAGCAAACAGTCGTGAGCGTTATAGGGATGGAAATCTGCATCTGCATTAGGAAAATTGGCTTAATGTACTGATAATAACTTAGAGTTTGCATAGGACAGAACATAGAGTATGCATTTTGACAGAATATACACGACAGAATTCTGAAATGGTCGTCATATTCTACCTTATTGCCAGCGGGGCAAACACTGACCATGGATTTGTGGTGTTTGCATGCACAACTTAGAAGAGAATTTGTACGCGCCTACCTAAATAGAAAGATAAATGGCTTTTGTAAAACCAGTGCTCTAGTTTCTACTGATACAATTCACAATAAAAGGCTGTGAAGTGCTTATGGTGGTTCTGTTGTGGTAAGTCTTTAATTCTTTGGAATGGAAAAGTAACCTTTTTTTGCTCTTTGTAAAAGTCATGTAGCACAGAGGGGGAAAAGAGAGTAGATTTAAAGTCCACCTTAAAAGTAATAATAATCATTTTATCATCATTATGCCTACTAGAAGGCCATTGAAGAATTTCATTGCTCTTAGTATTAGGGTTATTCTTTTAATTTTCTGTCCAAATTAATACACTTTTTTAAAAAACAAACCCAAAAAACAACTCCCAAAGTTGGTTGTTCAGTTGAATCCCCCTTTGTCACAAATTAAACTAATTTCATTTTACCATTTCCCTTAGCAGAAATGAGGAACAATTACACAGCAACAGTTTCATCCCTTCTTTATAACCTTTACAGCCCTTTTGGCATTAGAAGACATACATCTTACGTGAATTTTCTTGCTTCGAGACCCAAGACAGCTCCTCAGAGTGCAGTGACCTAATCCAGCACACGCCAAACCTGGCACACACCTCCTACAGAAGCCTCTAATTATCACCCATGTGTTTTTTATGATATTCTTTGTTAAAACTCCCCAGAACAGTATTTCCCATTTTTGGCACCGTGTTGCTGGCTCACATTTCACCTGTAAATCTCTGTAACAACACCTTGTATTCTGCCACGCTGTGTCTTTGCCAGATATTCCCCAATTAGCATTTCTACATTTCATTTCCCCACCCTTACTCTAGCGCTTCATACTCACCTTTCCTGGAGTATTTATGCTGGAGGTGACATCTGTAAGCGTGTCATCAGTCAGCCTGGCTCATTTATTACACAAGAAATAGGTGGTAGATCTTCTAGGAAACGCTTTTCACAGGTGTCTTGACAATTAATTACATTCGTTAGGGAAAAAAAAAAAAAGAGACTGATAGGCTGCATGTGGTGGCAAAACACTGATCAACAATCACACAATTAAACTGTAGTGTGGATTCAGCAAGCCCTCAAAGCTGTGTTGTGGTTGTAGATCATTACCTAGAAGTGAACATACAGGTCTCCTGGAGAACATCACGGAAAGAAGCCAAGCTCCACCGTAGATTTATGACAAGAACAAATGTCTGCATTTCTGCTGCACCCCATGAAACCGATGGATCGAGGCAGAACAGCAGGGCTGTAGGAGTCATTTGCTAGTG
>WEIS01095575.1:0-11495 GCA_013389965.1 Todus mexicanus
TAAAGACCTGGGAATCAATGTCTTTGCATCTTATATCCTATTTTCCACATGGTCCCATATAATTTTTGTATGAATTGTTTTATATAAATTCCATAAAATAGAAAGCTTTGCAGCTTTCGCTTAGTAAGACAGTCTTCTGCATATTTTTTTTAGGGAAAAACTCCTTCCCCTGCAACCTTCAGAACATGAAACTTTCAAAATATTGTTGTTTATACAAAAATAGAATTTATTTCAGGCTGTTTTAAAGCATTGGGCTGGTTTGGGAAAATGAAAGGGAAAGGCTTAGTCATATTCCTTAATGAAACTTTGTTTTAATTTAAAGATGTCACGAATTTTATGGCAGTCTTTATTTACTTTCACTTAGCCCCCAAAAAACAAGTATGACTTCCAGATTTGCTACAAAGAAAGCAAGTAAAAAAAGCAGGAAATATAAAACAAACTTTGATTAAGAGCCTGATTCTGCTGATTAAAATCAGTGGTCAAACACTCCCTGACTCCAGAGATCAGATTTGAACCTTTACTGCGCTGGACCTGCTCCAAAACCCACTAAAGTCAATAGGAGTTATTCTTTTGAGCCCAGTCACTGGGTGTCTGTCTGCCTTTTTCTCTCTTAAATTATAAATCACCAGGAGGAGTTTAATCTTGCAGTTTTCAGTGCCAGTGTGACATTTATTTTAACTTTGGCTGTTGACAAAGCACCCCGCATCCTGCATTTCCCTGCTGGCAATCACATGTCGATTCTAACTCGCGTGTTACTTTCTGTCAGGGATTTTATTTTATTCGTTCTCTGCATATTGCCATCCACTTCTCCAACCCTCCCTTTTCATCTGTCCCTCACATTTGGCAGCAAGAAAAATGGATCTATTTTGCAATACCAATTTCAGTGCCACTTGCCAGTCCAAATAAGAGTTGTGTATCTAACACACCATACAGGGTCTCAGTTTCTGGATTTTGTCACAAGAGCTATATTTTCTCAGCAGCTTATTAACAGCGTGTGTTTGGGGTGAAAATTAAGCAAATGGAAAAAGGATGTCACAGCAAGGAGCTGTGTTGCAACACTTAGGTTATTATATTGCATTAAGTTAAACAAAGACTGTTTAGCCATGTTATGACTATGATTCTCATTCATTCCAGTCCCTTAAGAAAATGTATTTGAAAAGACGCAACTTTGCTCAGTCAATTTCCCTTTGGTCAAAATGCTCCCAGGTGTCACTCCTGTGAATTTGTCAGGAAAAAAAATAATAAAAATTGTTAAAGGGCAGTAGAGCTGGGGGTGGGGAGGTGCAGGGGGGAGATTGCCATAGCTCTGCTGATGCCAAGAATAAGAAGAATAATGGGAACTGCTACAGATCGGAAACTTTCTTTTGGTCATTTATCAAGCCCATATTATTTTCTCATCTTTCACTGTCTTTGGAGCGTGTGTGTCAGGTGAACAAAAAAAAAGTTACAAGAAATCTTGAATTGCACTCACTTTCCCAGAAAAATGTGCTGACCATCTATCTTGTGCCTGAGGTCAACCATGAAGCTTTTAAACTGACTCTGGATCCATAAACAGCCCTTGGACAAGGCTGCCAGTCAGCTGAGAAGGCTTTGAATTTCTCATTCAAGGAAAGGGTGACATACAATTTCTCAGCACCAGCCCTTTGACTGGCTCTTGCCCACATCTGGCCAATGACTTTGTTGCCTAAATGGGAGCCGAGCAATTCTGGAAATTGAACTCTAAGTAGAAAACATTGCCACTTCTGCTCCACCAGTCATGTTGGTGGGGAAATAAAGCACTGTGATGCTTTTACCATATGTGGATTTCAGAATAATTTCTAAATCCCCCATGCCTGAGCCCTAGCTTGCTGAACAATTCCCATCAACTACTGCTCCTGATTAGGGTGGAAATGATGCAGGTGACTTTGATAAGATGAACTTCTTGCTGACTTAACTTAAACACAGCTATTCTACCTTGCTAATGCCTAACTGCTTGGTGGGCTTTAGCTGGAAGCAGTCAGTTCTCAAATGAAAGGGACAACTGTGTCTGCCAGGTCGGTCTCACTGACCTCTGCAGGGAAATCAGCCCTCTCATATGCTGCAACAGTGGGTGCTGTATCCTTTATCCCTGTAGGATTTCCCACTTTAAGGTCTTTGCATACAAATCACTACCTGCAACTCTCTTACTTGCCTGAGCCGGGCATAAAGATGTTTGAACACTATTTCTACTTTCCTGACAAGGGATGCTGCCTTCAGCCACATCATTCTCTACCGATCTGACAAACACATTTTGTTCCATGCAGTTCTTCATTCAGATTGTCCTACCCAGATTGTGGCCATCTTCTCCTGTTCCCTCTTGAAAACTCACTTTTTCTGTAATGCAGACAGCAACCTGTGACCTGTTAACAACCAGTCAGGTGAGGAGCTGTGTCTTGGCTCCTAAAACACACCCTGCTTGCAGCCTACTGATAATTGCAGATCTGATCACAACAGTCATGTTATTTCAGACTCACTCCATCCATCCATCCATCCATCCATCCATCCATCCATCCATCGCTCAAGCATGAGCTGGATCCAGGGCTGATCTTGTGTGGCATCCAACAGAGAAAGCTCACCCTGCTTCAGGGTATGTAAAAATGGGCAACGCTGAACAATACGTGTTGTTAAGCTGTGAAACTGCTTGCCACAGGAAACTGTGGATACAAATAGACTTAGAATTAGCTGAATAAATTCCTGGAAGCAAAATTCACCAGGGGCTATTAAATACAAAGACACTATGTCTGTCTCTGGAAATCCCAGCACCACAAATCACTGGCCCTGAGCCATGATCTGCATGGCCTGTTCTGATATCCTTCCTTAAGTACCTACTACGGCTGGCTGCCATAGGCAGGGTATTGGGCTGAATGGACCTTTGGTCCCGACCAGTTTGGCCATTTGTTTTTTTATTAATAGATGAGCTGGGACTGAATATGACGTTTGGCACTAATGTCTCTGCATTCACCCAGCAGCATTTTATCACCAGCGCTCTCCAAGCTGCTTCTGCCACGACATCTGGACATCACGTAGCACCTGAAGCACATTAAGCTTTTTCAGCAGGTAATAAACCCCTGGATAGTGTACGGCAGGCGAGCCCCAGTCTCTAAATACCCACCACGGACATTGCTTTCTCCAGCAATTGCCAAAGCCTGGTTTAGATTAAACTACTTCAGACCAGCCACTGCAGAAGGGCACGCTGGAAGAGGAAGTCTCTCTTGTTTTATTTGGGCTCTTTTTTCATGTTGATTGGTTGTTTTGGGCTTGGGTGGTTTTTTTGGTTTTTTTTTTTTTTGGCAAGTTATTTAAAGGACAAATATAAGGCTAGACAGCTGAATGCATCAAGAAGGTCAGCCAATTTCTCAGGCTACTGTCTTTTTCTAGCTATTCCAGATGAAAAAAAGGACAAGGTGGGGCTGTATCTCCCTGACTGCTTTCTACAACCTAAAGTGCACTTCTTTAGAGGATGCTGGTGTGGCAATGCCATATAGGACACCAGCAAGACCTCTCTTCATGTTGGGCAACTACTCTTTTCAAACCCATTCCCAGTGTCATATATCCAGGACAACTGTCCATCAGAGCCCTAAAATAGAGATGCGCTGCTCAGCTTGGGGTCTGGGAATGACATGGGCCTGGAGCCTTCCTTCAGCATCTGGCTTCGCAAACTCCATATATTCTAGAGAAGTCTGGGCCACAGCTGTGGAAAACTCCTTGTGAGACATGGTTTGTGTCTGCCTGTCTCCTGCAGCCCTCTCTCTGGAAGGTACCAGGCCCAGGTTGCCCAGCCCCACCGTCATACAACCCATTATATGAGCACAGATGCACCAGATCACCATGAACAGGGGAAGATGAAGCGCAGCATCTTTTTCACACATCAAACATGGGGGACAAGGTTGGCCTCGGAGGAAGATGACACCCCTGCTTCAGCTGGGTCTCCTAGAGATACCCTGGAAATTACTCCTCTTTTGTCCTGGTTCTTGTCTGTAAGTGGGGCAGCTTAGTCTGGAAAAGTCTGGAAAAAGGGAAGAAAGATGAAGGGAAGGGAAGGGAAGGGAAGAGGAAAAAGGAAAAGGAAAAAGAAAAGGAAAAGGAAAAGAAAAAAGAAAAAAGAAAAAGGAGAAGGAAAAGAAAAAAGAAAAAGAAAAAGAAAAAAGAAAGAAAAAGAAAGAGAAAAAGAAAGATAAAGAAAAAGGAAAAAGAAAAAGAAAAAAAAAATAAGAAAAAGAGCAAGAAGGTATTTCTTACGACAACTGCACAAACGTGCCTTATTCTGGCAGACCTCTCAATTAAAATCAAGCCACCCTAATTTAAGGGGAAAATAAACACAGGCCTGATGTTATGTGCTTTGCTTTCAAAAGGAATCAGCCTGAGGAGAGGCAGCAGGGCCCTTGGCTTGGGAGGGCTGGAAGGAAGAGGCAGATCTTGCTGCACCAGCTGCCACCCCCTGATGCTGAGCTGAAGCTGAGAAGCATTTTGCAACCCCACAGCAGCCAGGGCCTGAGGCAGAAGAACCTCCACCCTGCAGTGGCTCTGGGGATGAGGGGAAAGGGCTGATTTCAGATAGGTCTATAGCACTGAAAACTGAGGCAGAAGGTTCAATGCAGTGACCCACTGCATTGAAGGAAGTTCAAGGCACACCCATATTTCTTCATGTTTTCCTTCTCTGACATCTGTAATTAAAAATGAGGGTGCTTTGCACGTAGCTATTCTAAAACTATTGGTGAACAACAGGAGGGGCTGCTTTTTGAGCAAGCAAGCAAAGAGTGCCATTGGTGTGGAATCTGCAGGGTTACTGTAGTGCTCTGGCTCTACTGTAGTGCTCCTGCACTTTCCAGGGTGGGAAAGATGAGTGCTCCCATAACTTGATGGCTACATCCCTACTGGGGAATAGCAAGACTTTTATTAAAAGACCCTGTTCATCCTTCTGCTGTTGTCTTTTAACTCTTCTCACTATACTCATGGTGAAATAAGGAATCACCCTCCACCTTTGGGTAAGAAAATAGCTGGTATCATATGAGTTAGCTCACAGACTGAGTTCCCACTGTGTCTTCCATGCTTGTCCGATGAAACTATTCATGGAACAGTAGATGCTCTGGCACTTACAGACCAGCTAACACATCATAGGCAAACCTCTGTGATTAATCCTGGGGTCTTGCAGAACTCCACAAGCCCTTAGTCTGCACAGTGGGAACTCTACGATGTTGTTATGGAGGAAACCAAAAACCATCAGCATAGGGGTGCAAAGGTCTAGGGGTGTGGGGAACCATGAAAAGGTCACTTGTCCAGATCGAACATCTAAAATGCCCATTTTTTGCACAGAAGGAATCTGCCTGAAGTTTCAGAGGAGAAAAAAAAAAGAAAAGAAAGAATTTAAAGAGTATAACAACAGGAAAAATGTGCAAAGTCTTCAACAAAAGCCATCATGGATTCGGCTCTGGATTACAGAGGTTCAAGAGATCAAAGCAGTAGCAACCAGAACGGGCAAACCATAGATAGCACACAGATAAAAGAAGATATGAAAGCCAAACAAAGCTTGGATAGGAAGATGACGTTGGTAAATGAGGAATGGGGATTGGATTAAATGGGTAGTGCTTCATGTGCTGCCTAGTCCCTTTTTTCGCTCCATGGGTTTCTGCAGATTTGAAGCTTTGAGGGTTGGGGAAGTGGGGAGGAAAAATGATATTTCCATTTTTTCTCCTTGCCAAGAAAAGCTTCTGTGTGTGAGTCACCTCTGTGCTGCCCATGGAAGGCTGCAAGGACAGTACAGAAAGTATCCTCCTGGGGGTAAAGCATTGCTCAGGGAGGCAGTGGACCTGGATTCAGCTGTGCTGCAGGCTCCCCAGGAGACACCCTGGTGGGACACGCCACCCATGCTTTTTTTTAGGTGTTTGTCCAGCCCTTCCTTATACCCTAGCATCAGGTGTGGATCTGGCCCTTGGGCAACAGGGGAACTATTTTAAGCTGATGACTTTTCTTTGAGAATTCTGTATGTTTTAACACAAAGTGTTCCTATTGCCTGGCGTGAGAGGATAGCCCAAGCAGTTGCATTAGCAAAGCCCATCATGGCCTCTTGACAGAGATGATCAATTTTTCAGCCAACGCATTAGGGAACAGGTGTGTCCTCCTACTTCTGGAGCTCCTTAAAGAAAGCTCCTCTGGGTGAGCAGGTGGGGCTGGTTACTGCCCACAGCTGCTCTGTGTGAGCTGGGATTTGCATCTCTCCCTTCTGATACAGCTCACCTGGGCCATCAGCTGATGGGAGGAGGAGGAAGAAGAAGAGAGAAAAGAAGGGTGAGAACAAGGACCTCTCAACAGGGGATGTAGAGCTGGAGTGGAGTTGTGGCACAGCATGGTGCAGTGAGATGCTCGTGTTGCAGGTCTGACTGGGATGGAGGGTAGGAGCTTTCTGAGCAGTGGGGCATAAAAGTGAAAGGAGCAAGTGGTAGTAACAGGCTAATGCTCCCTTGGGGCCTGGTGCTGTGGGGAACTGCTGCAGCCCAGCAGAGCAATGTGTTGTGGGTGAGGCTTTGGTGCAGAGGGGGAGCTTGTTCCTGTGTTCTGAGTTACT
This sequence comes from Todus mexicanus, assembly GCA_013389965.1. Taxonomy (NCBI): domain Eukaryota; kingdom Metazoa; phylum Chordata; class Aves; order Coraciiformes; family Todidae; genus Todus; species Todus mexicanus. Next base: position 6,581 of record WEIS01095575.1, read on the forward strand.
CTGCCCAAAATGCATTTGGAGACTGACTGGGACCTGCGTGTACAAGCCTGAAATGGGACCAGGTTAGAAAATGAGATCTAAATGACTCTGTGGTTTTAAGAGGTCAAGTTTGGGGTGGAGGGAGGAGAGATGTGGCCTGTGAATTGTTCCGTTTCTTCTTTCCTNTAAACCTGCCTTGGGGAGGTGAAGAAGAGTTGGGAAACAATCTGTTAAAATATGTTTCTGCTGCTTTCTAGTCACTTAGGTACAGAAAAGCAAACTAGCAAAAAGTGAAGTGATTATTGATAGCTTGGGTCTTTGACAAGTGGGCTTTGGGGGCTGAATTCTGGCTGTTTGTTTACTTTAAATTGAATTATGCTACTTCAGAGCTGTTCTGTTGCATCTTTGAGAAAGAAGGCGTGAGTTAGGTGGGTCCCAGGTCTATCACGTGAATACTCACTGTCCCTCACAGTGGGAGCAGTAGGTTTGTGGTGCTGTTTTACACCTCTGTCTGGGCTGGAAAGACCCTCTTCCTGCCTCCAGCGCAGTGCTGCAGCTGCCCCTCTTATCTCAGACCTTGTCAGGTACATCACGTAACACAGTGGCCAGGCACGGTCTGTTGTGTGACCTGCCAGCAGGCATCTATCCCCTCTGCACGCAGCCCAACACATCACCCTTTCTGCTTTGGATTATAGTGTAAAGCTAATAATAGATGTGCAAATGTCCTAGACAGCACCAGGCCCTGTGATGCCATTCCTGCCTTCCCTGCACAGGACTCTTGTAGGTGGCACACGAAAAGCCACAGAGAACTGCCGGAAGCGATATGAGGAATTTATTTCCCTGGGTTTGGAAGGGACATTTCCTGGAGTGATCACAGGGAGCAGGTAGGAAGGGTCTGTTGGGCCTTGCGAACATCACATCCTAGTGGATGAGTTGGTTGACACCAACTAAATGTGGCAGAGAACTAATAGCTCTGAAAATAAATGATGCAGTGTAGGAGAAAGACCCCACCAGTAAAGGAGAAATTAAAGTGTTGGCTTTAACCCTCATTAGCCAGGAAAGAATCCACAGCAGCAGCATGCTCTGACCACCAGAACGGGTGTGTGAGGCCTCACGCCTACCTCTGACACCAGGACCTTCTACACTAGGATGTACATCCAAAGGAAAGCAGGTTTCATCAGTTTAATTGCTTACTGAAACCTTGTTTCTTGGGGTCCTCTTAGAGACCTGCCCTTGGAGCTGCAGCTTGGAGACTGCACTGGGAGAGTGGGGGAGTGAAGACTGGGGCCTCAGCTGAGTATCAGCATTGGCAATTCTCTTGGGTAACTGGTGAGGTTTATTGTTTTCCCTGAAGTCCCAGTTTCTGGAGCCATGAGACTGCAGTAGGCATCCCAAATTTCGTGCAAATATGAGACTTGCTGCTATAGAACTCCTTGTGGTGGAGAAAAGTATGAAAATGCACCCTCTGGGAACAAAAACCAGAAGGAACAAAAAACATTCACTGATAAAAAAAGGAAAAAGAATCCTCGTGATATCTAAGCCAATATCATTCAGTTTTGGCCCCCAACTCAAGAATTTTTAAGACTTGGAGTTGGCAGTAATGAAACTCCACTGATGCTTTGGCTGAGAATAAGGGCATTATTTCTTGTGTCCTGGGCAGTGTCCCAAACTGGATGATTCCCTTTCCGTGGACTCGGAACCCTCTCCTGGAAATCCAGCTCCACGTGGGGCTCTCTATCAGACTTTGTCCTCCGCTTCTCCGGGGCATCACAAAGCAGCAGCATCCTCCCACACTGAGGCTCATCACACTGTGCGTGCTGATGGCAGTAGTTTATCAAGTTTGATGTGCTCCTCAGGATACAAGCTTCTTGACTAAGGTATAGGAGTCATATAAGTTGTTGTTATCACAGTGAAAATTAGCATTGGGGGTGTTGCTGGAGCATGTCATAGTCTTTCTATTTCCTTCTAATGTTTTTGTTTTTTCGATAGTGCGGCTAGACTTGAAACTGGACCAAAAAGACTTCTTATTTTTATTTTAGTTTAGTTTTAAGAAATCTCAGCCCTGGAGGGAGCTGTAATTTTGGGATGCTGATTAGCTTTTGCAAGTTGACAGGGAGCAAGGCGGCTTTCTCTGTAACGATCCCAAGTTCTTTCGCCTAATCAAGCCAACACTGCAGGCTCTGTATGGAGGAAGTGTAACCCTATCTTGCTGCCTGACAACTCCTTCAGTTCCAGACTTTGTTTCCTCAGTCCCCACAAACTGTAACAAACCATTAAGTTTGATTTTATTTTATTTTTTTCTTTTTTTTCCTCCCCTTCACTCTTTCCGCAACCATTTTGGCTCAGCCTTCCTTTCTGGTTCTTTTCCTTAGGGACAGTAACTCTGAACACTATACTCACTTCACATATATTCTTCATCCTTAGAGCTTTTCAACATCTATTTTATCGACTAGTCAAAGGAAAAGCAGCATCCTTCAAAAATTCTTTCTACAAAAAACCCCTTGTATCTTATCTGTCCAGTTTGCTTTGAAAAGTTTTCCAAGTAGGAATGGATCAACTACCTTTGTAGAAAGTTCTTGCTGAAGCTAAAACAAGGGTCTTGCAGCTATAGGGTTTGACTCAAAAGACATGGATTTCATTTCCAGTTCCATGGAAGTCCATAACACAGTGACTATAGGGAACTGACAATGAAATAAAATTGCCTTTTATTGAGCCCGGATCTGAAAAGAAATTAGATGTGTTCATAGATCACTCTCTGGATGCAAGAGGAGCTTCTGCTCCAGACTCTAAAGGGTGTATTCAAGGGAGAGTCAGCAGCCGAATCATCCTGGCAGAGATGTTTTCTCTGGGGCCCTGATGCAGATATGAGGAACGGACACTGAGTGAGGGACCTGCATATGAGGGAGATGAAAGAAGGAGAACAGAAGATCACAGGGAAGACCTTGTAACTTTAATAAAATCCCTGAAGAGCCCTGAGAGAAAGTCCCAGCTGGGAAGAAACCTTTCCTTGATTTCTTCTGTTGGACTTCAATATTTCTAAACAAGCCAGTTTGTACCAGACTCCACCTCCTGGTGAGAATACCCACCAAACCCCCAGACTTCGACTAATCTGTCACAGAGGAGAATGTCCTTATCCTACCTCCTAACTCTAAAATGAAGGATCTAATTCTTCCTTGCCTTTTTTTCCCTTGACATGAAGAAGGATTTTCCAAACAGTCACCAGGCAGAGATGGATCAAGCTGCTGCTACCTGTCTGAATCTAGAGATCTATTGACATCTCTAGTTTTGTCATGGGGCATTTTTGTTTGAAATGGACCACATAGTGAAAAATTAACTTTTTAGTTGTGTGTCGGTAGTACATTATTTTTAGAAAGCACACATCAAAGTCATTCAGCAAAGATTGTTTTCTCCCCCACTGTGATCTGTAGAAGGGTTGTGCAAGGTCACACTGGGAAAGAGAGATATTCTGATAAACATATTCACATCCAGGCATCTTATTGCCTGCCCCTGCCAGGAGCTTTCCAGGTGATGATGCATCACCTCTAGTTTCACTAGCCTTAGTTTAAGTTCCTCGTGACTCTCAGACAATGGATTGCAGGAGAACATCAAAGGAAACCAGTTGTTCTTGTAGTACCTATCAAACAAGCCCTTCTTAGGGGCTATGCACCATTACTTAACCTGCTTTGCTGTAAGGTAATCTCCTAGGCAGCATGACTTGCCTCCTCCTGCCCTCCCCCTTGGCTGGCTGTCATCTTCAGAGGCACCCAGAGTGGATAAAGTAGGGTGGACATGTTCTTACTTCAACTCCTCCATCTCTTTTGTTTATTGATTCGTTACTACCGAATCTTCATCTTGCTGGTGGTAGCTAATGGTCACAGCTCACAGCAGCCTCACTGTGGAGCATCGCCATCAACACACTAATTCATAGCTCAGATTATAGGGCTTATGTGGCTTTCACTTCCTTGGTGTTTCTCACACCATCATTTCACTTGTACTCCAAACCTGAGCCATCTTTCCAAAGAAGCAATACCCAGAGTCCTCATACAAACTACAAATAGATCTTTGTGTCTTGAATTCATTAAAAAATACTCTTATAAAAAGATTTATTCCCAGGGCATCTACCCAGACTTCTGCATGAAGTTGGCAAAGACATTATGTAATAGCTAGATCTTCATTAGTTATATCTGTTTGCTTTGTGCCTTCATGACAATGATGAAAGCTGTAAATAAGTATATTGTCCCATCTTAACAAGGATAGCATATCCATCAATAAGGACACTTACTCTGCTGAGATCTTTGCAAGGCTGTACAGGGGAGTAAATTAAAGGGAGAACAACATCCTTCATCTAAAGCGTCCTTGTTCTGTCACTTAATGTTTTACCCTTGCTAATATCTTTCAAAGTCTGGCTGTTAGTCAGAAAAGTCACTCAGTAAATGTGACATATTTTACCCAGCCGAAGTCTACTCAGTCCTAGAATGATTTTTCTACACAGCCATGGCCGGAAGCGTGACTTGAAACTCCTGCTGCGACTTCTCGCCTTAATTTCCCAGCAGTCACAGAAGTTTCCCAGTAGGGTGCATGAGGATGGAAGGGGTGCCTAGAGTAGTTGTGGCAGCCCAGCTGAACACGGGGGCACATGCCCTTGGTTCCGGGTGGCAGGCAAGTTGTCTGTGTAAAGGCAGATGGGATGAGGTTCCACTCTTGGTAACGTTGACTTCCGCCTAGACTGACTGGTTGGCAGCACCAAGCTTAGTACAAGGCATCTCCTCTCACTTGACTTTTTTATTGTGACAATTAAGTACAGCAAAAACTAACTTGCCGCTACCCTGAATATCAAGGCTATCCTTAATCTATACACAGGTGACAGGGTGATGGGTCCACAGTGCTCAGGCAGGAGGTACAGGTCATCTTTGGGATAGAGTGAGGAGGGGGAAGA
>WEIS01095582.1:0-22766 GCA_013389965.1 Todus mexicanus
TAATGAGTAGATATTTACATATAAACAGATATTAAAGAAAGATTGGGGTGAGTAGCTTGACACGATAAGCTTTTAATAGTGATATTCACAGAAGAAAGATATAAGTTTGCAGAGTAAAATAAGTGAAAAGGAAGAGTCAGAGTGTGCAGGATAGGAAGAATTAAAAGTTATGCAAATCACTTCAAGGGCCTCATATTTGGAAGTCTAAGCAGGGTGTCAGGCACAGAAGGAAGCTGGCAAAACGGAAATGGTGGAAGTGGTAAGGAGAAAGCATCTCCCATTGTTGTTATCTCACAGCTCTTCAGAAGACATAAAATTCAAGACTGGGTTGCATATACTGAATTTTCACAACATGATCTTTCACCTTCTCAGGATATGTTAAAAGTGTCTTAACTTCCTGATGCATAGGGTCAATGCAGTCATAAAGGTTGTAGTATTAATTAGCCTATTTCAGCTCAGAAATTAATCAGAAATTACCATTTCAACTCAGATTGTAAGTGAAAAAAAAGTACTGGAGAAAAATTAATTTGTGTAAGTGCTTCCCAAGGCACGTAATTACGGAATAGCAATTAGGCCATCTGTAGATGACAAGCAAATTCTGTGTGGTTCTGAGTGAAGAACAATGCTTGATCAGTTACTAAACTGGTCTCTTAATACACTATTAATATTCCATTTTCCAGTTCATTCCCTGCCTCTAAAAGTAAATATTAATAAAAGCAATTTTCTAAATTATCTCAGAGCAGTAAATGTAACAGGAACATAAATAGTCTCATAGAAGGACTTTGCTGCCATTATTTTTAAAGTGTTATGTGAGTATGTAACCTATAAACAACTTCAGGGTCAAATTCTGTATGGGAATTTGAAGGCATTCTTATTTTATAAAATATCTTTTTCATTTTGTTGGGTGTTGTCATTATTATTGTAAAAAGCAGTAGATAAGACAAGTTAAGAGTTTATAGATTGTTTGGTGTGTATTTAAAGCTGAATATTCCTCCTCAGAGAAAGTCCAGAAGGAGCTGGATGCTGTTCTGGGTCATTCCCATGTAATTTGCTATGAGGACAGAAAGAAGTTGCCCTATACAAATGCTGTAATTCATGAGATCCAGCGATACAGCAGCGTAGTCTTAATTGCCCTTCCCAGATGGAGTGTGAAGGACACAGAGGTGCTGGGATTTCCCATTCCAAAGGTACAAATGCACGGCATGATTGAATAGCTGGTGTCTGGTACACTTGTAACTGATACCAAAACTGATTTAACATAACTTTTCAACAACTGAAGCCACCTCAGGTAGTGTTTCCCAAAACACTGTGCTTTTTTAGTTTCTTTTGATGTAATTACTCGTTTAATTGAAAAGCAGCTGTGATTGAGAGCTGGTAATGTCAGTAGGTCTTTGGTATGTTAGATTAGATTTGGGCACCACAGTTGCAACATTCTCAAAAGTTTAAACTTCTTATGAAACATTTTAAAGCTTGATCTCAGTTATGAAGAAAAGGAGAGACTTTAAATTAGGACTCTGAAGTCTTTGTTCCTTTATCATTATTTGATTATCTAATGAATGTTAGAAACAAGACGGAACTGAAGCTGCTGCTGTTTTTTTTCAGGATACCATGATTTTAGTAAATATTCACTCTGTTCTGACTGATCCTGGAAAATGGGAGACACCTGATCAGTTCAACCCAGGCCACTTTCTGGATGAAGATGGAAACTTTGTAAACAGAGAAGCATTCTTACCGTTTTCAATAGGTGCGTACACTGAATAGGGATTTATGTACTCTTGTGGTAACAATCTAAGATTCATTCATTCTCCATCATAATAGAAGAGGCATCTATCTACAAATAGGTATATAAACACAATCCATTCTTCTAAAGATCTTCAGGAAGAGAGAATTGTGTGTGGAAAAGATGGGAAGAGAAGGAATGACACAGAAAAGTTCTCTTGGAAGACAGAGCCTGTTTCTTTTGGAGGAGAGATCGAATTATCAAAATAGTAGCAGCAAAATGCACAGTGCTAGCAAAACTGTAAATGTTAGCTATGCAACCTTGGTGCTTGTTTCTGTAGTATCTTGCCACCTGCTGTAAATATAGATCAAAACTTTTTGTGGAAGCACAAGCAGCCTTTCAGTTCTGAATCACTGAATGACAAAGACAGTTAAGAGGAAAGGATAAAGTCTGTGGAAAACAAGCAAACAGTACCCCAAGCAGGCTAGAAAGGGAGGTGTGATGGAAATCCTTTGGCTGATCACCTTATCTGTCTTTTCACAGGGCATCGTGTATGTATGGGAGAGCTGTTGGCAAGGATGGAGCTCTTTATTGTCTTTTCCACCCTGTTACAGGCGTTCAGGTTCACCCTGCCAGAAGGAGTCAAAGAAGTCAATACAAAGCTTGTTTTTGGGAGCACGATGAAGCCACCTCCCTACCGGCTCTGTGCCATTCCTCGGTAGGAGATGGTGCCCCACAGATTCAGGGAAGACTTACTCTGCAGGATTGTCTCTGCATGTGAATTCTGTTTTGCATGAATTAAGATTTTTGCTTTCCTCCTGATTTGGTTAATTGCTGCCCTGAAGGATACTTTGCACACAGTTGCATCCTGAGGATTGTGCATACAAAGAGTTAATCTTTCATTCTTGTTCTTCGCTTGGAAAATCTTGGTAAATTTCTCTCCATACATAGCAAATAAAGACATTAAGGGAAGAATTAGAATTTGGCCTTGTTTATTGCAAACTGGCAAGAGGATTTACCAAGAAAGAACTTGAAGCAAAGTCTATAAATTTGAAGTCTCGTGATTAAAGATGTGTGCATTCATTCTCAGAAGCTACAGTTACATTTGTAGAGATAGGGTTAGAGGTCTTTCAATCTGTCCCAGAGTATCAGTGGGTGCAGGAGCTAAAAGAAACTCTTAGAGGAAGCTTTTTAGAGAGGCAGATAATATGATCTGAGATAACACTCACTCTCCACAGGGAAAGGCAGAGGAGGAGTTGTGTGATGAGATGCCGCTGGCCACCTTGTGCTGCGGTAGGGAAGCCATTTTAGGAGCAGGCCAGCCCAGAGAGAAGGCTGTGGCCATCATTTGGAGTGGGCAGTGGGGAAACAACTGAGCTGACACAGGCAAATGTTGCAGAAAGATCTGAAAAATCAGCAGCTGGACTGGTGCCTGGAGACAACCTGAGGCGAAGGCAGGCTGCTGGCTCACAGGGGAAGGGTTTACGCAACTGTGCCACGCAGCCCTTGGGAGGGAACCGTGCACATCCTTACAGGGCAGCTTCCCACATGGGATGGAGGAGGGCTGGGGCTTGGAAGTGCCTCCTCGTTCCTACTCCTTTCTCCAGCATGGAGAACTGCAAGTGCTGATCTGCTTTCTGCTCAGCTCCATTTCCCGCCCTTTTATTTTTCCCTGGCCACTCTTGCCCTGTCGCTTGTCCCTGTTGTAGACGGGGAAGAAGGACATGGCTGCTGCCAGGGCAGGGCGTTGGCACCATGGAGAGAAGCAGAAAGCCGAAGTCTGGAAAAGTCAGGAAATCTTCTTCCTCCCTCAGGAAAATACCACCAAGAAAAAGGTTTTAAAGGCTGCTGAAGTGGCCAGAGACATGAATCCCCATATCAGAAGAACTTGTTAGCAGAAATAATGACAAAGGAATAAGGAAGGAAGAGCTTTAGGCTGGTGTTGACTGTGACAAAGGGTGTGGTTGAATCTGACAAGGGGCTGGAGGGTGTTTGAAAACCAGGATTTGTGAGAAATAACTAATAATGAGACAACTCGAGGCTGCGGGGCTGAAGAAAGAAACAAGGAGGTCCTGTTGAGAGGCTGCAGCCCTGGAGGTGGTGAAAGCCCCAGACCTTAACTGCTTCACTTCCTCAGGGAAAAGATCACTGGACAAACCCCACTTTTCCTGTTGAGAAAAATAATATTGATGGAAAAATTTTTGAATATGTAAAAGGCATGGGAGTGTAGTACATTGGTTCCAAATGAAAAAAATCTGATAATCTAGTGAATTTTAAGTAGATTTTTTTAAATTGCACTAGATACAGAGCAGATAAAAGTTATCAGAATTTCTTTTCAAAAGATTTTTTTTTTCTCTATGGAAGGGAAGAGTTAAATCATAAATGAGTGCCTTGAAAAGTAATTTTTTTCTTGTAAACAAACAAAGCTTCTGTAGAAACATAGAAACATCCCTTTCTTGGTTAATCCACATTAATCAGTTAAGCTTCAGTGGTGACAAAGGGTAGTGGTTCGAGGGTAATGGTAATTTATCCGTTAGCATTTCAATCTAGATCTGTAGTGCAGGGCTACAACTGTCATTGTAAGCTGGTGCCACAATGCCTTTCTCATGGTTTTTGTGGTCCAACTGCAGTTCTGTGAACTCCCCTGATGCCAGGTTTGTGCTCTGGCGTGTGTTGAAACTTGGCAAAGGTCTTGGCTACAGACTGTGGTTATTCTGCAGTTACCAAGCATGGCACAGACTTGTCATGACTAGTTCTTGCTGGTGCCCTTAGTTCTGGTTGTAGCTCAAGATTCTTAGTTGGTTTTTCCCATGTGATTTTTTTTTTTTTTTAAAAATCTATGTGTTTCAAACTGGATGTACTTTCTATATGCACACACTTTATTTATCTGGCAAGCTTTCGGATGATTGCTCAAAATATCCTTTAGTGTATCCACCCTTATGCCAAGATTGAAAGGGGAAATTCAGAAGCAGGCACAACTCTCAGTGAAGTTAGATATTGCAAATAGGTTAGAAAAAAAAAACACCTGAGGTTATATATTAAACCAGTTATGTTTTCAATTAAATTTGAAAGTCTAACAAATTTTGCTCTTTGTATTAAGCATTAGATAGTCGTATATCTCTCTCAAGATAAATGTGGGCTTTTAAACTTTTAACAGCCTTGCCATTTGGAATATATACAAAACATTTTAAACACGCCAAGATTTAATATCCATTTACATTTGCATGCTTAATTTGTATGTATGGCTATTGCTTTTCTAAAAGCATTCATGAAGTATTTGTAGGATCACATGCCACCCACAATTGTCTCAGAAAATTAGATGGGATATGTATATCTACATTGCTTGGAAAAACTTGGCCCTAGTCTTTTAAGACATTGTCCCCACAAATCTTATGATCCATATTCGATAAATATAATCTGAATGGGAAAAGGGAGAGGGGTGTACATTTATTGAATACGCTTGAGCATGAGAATGTAATGAGTGGGACAGAAAGGGAGTGGTCGATAATAAAGGGGGAGGGTTAGGGGCGGGGAATAGCTATTATATGAAATAAACTCTTATGGAAAAACTGGTTGAGCAACCAGTCTTAATAGCTTCAATAGCTTATTTTCAATAAAGACAAGCTGGTAAAAGCAGCTGGCAAAATGTTGACAATAAGTCAAGTTCTTGTAGCCTTGGCTGTATTTCTTCTAATTACACAGTTTTTAAAGTTGCAACGAGTACGGAGACGGCTTCCTCCTGGACCAATCCCTCTCCCAGTTTTTGGGACCTTGATACAGCTGAACTTTCAGTTTAACCGTGATCTTCTCATGAAGGTATTTATTTCCAGATACTCCTAATTGTTTAAGTCTTTGTAGTTTCCCATTTCTCATGTTGTTTGCTGTGTGAAAACATCTTCTCCCCAAACTACATCAGTAACATTCTGTAATTGTTAACTAGCCGCTATGATATTGTACTCGGTTTGGTTTGGAACTGCTGGTTTGGTTGGCAAAATCACAAGTTGTTATTGCAGCAGAAAGCAATCTGCCAAGTTAAGAAAACGAGTATCCAAAGTTCTGAATGGGTGAAAATCATTCTGATGCTTAAACCTGTAACCTTTTAGCACTGAATTTGATAAATTAATGTGAAACTTTATTTCCTTCCACCACTGGTTAAAGCTAAATTTGACAAATTCTGTGTGAATATTCATATTATTTGGGATTAAATACCTTTAATCTATCAGATCTGCAGTTAGGGAAAACAAATACTATTTTAAAAAATTACTTTCACAGCATGGATTTTTAGCTTTTTGAGCACTGGTGCTCTCAATCTGGGGCAGTAAATAGGTACTTAAGATGTGCTATATGTGTATACGCTTGTTTGTACTGACAGGATCTAAGCCACCCTCCACCTCCAACCTTTTGTTAGTTGTTTTTTTGAGGAGTACTTCTGTGCACAAAGCCACCTCTATTTCAATGCGTTGGTTCTCACAGTGCTCTCAGGATTCTTGGTAGACAACTCCAGTGGCTTCTGTCACTGATGTGCACAAGGCATGGCAGTTATCCCAACCAAACGGCAGGCTCAGACAAAGAGTAAGGACACTGTGAGATAGGATGGTCTTACTCAAGTTCCAGCACCTAAATATGGAGGGAAAGAATAAAGTAATCAGCCTCGTCTCTGCAAGCTAGTTATTCCTCTGACATTTCTGTGCTCCCTTTGCTCCACTTTACCGGTACAAATGGTAGAAACCCTCAGGAAAAAAATTAATGTATAGAAAATACCCTTTATCAAATGAATCGTTTTGAATTGAGCCTTGGCTTATATACAGTAATAAAAGCTACTTAATGTTTCTTGCAATGGATCTGTGGCTCTGAGAAGCTGGAATATTCAGTTGTCTCCAACAGGGACCACTGGAAAAGATACTGATACTTTGTCACAGATAATTGTAATCTTGTGGGAAAGATGAAGAACATCATTCCACCTTAGGGCTAGTCCTGTAATCACTGTAGAAACAGGTTCATCCTCTGCAGCATGTGGGATTTCATTTGTGTTTTCTTGGCTTCTCTCCCATCTACAGCTGGCAAAAACTCATGGCAACATATTCACCTTATGGTTTGGATGGGCCCCGGTGATCATACTGAATGGATATCAAGCAGTTAAGGATGGTATGACCGTGCACCCTGAAGACGTCTCTGGGAGGCTAGTGTCTCCTTTCTTCAGAGCAATGGCCAAAGGAAAAGGTGAGAATTTCTCACTGTAAGTATAGCACAGAAACATCATCTTGACAAATTGCAACTCTTTTGCAGCTTGTAACCACTTCCAGAGGTACCACAGCAGCAAGGTTTCTCTGTGAGGAATGACCGATAGATGAACAGCAAAGCAGGGAGAGGTGAAATAGCCTTTGGACAGTAGTAGGAAGAAAAGACCAGCAAAAGAAAAAAGCTTCATAATGCCTTATGTGAAATATCTACTGGAACAGATTCAGAGGTGATGGGATGAGGCAATGTCAGGTTGTGGCACAGAGAAGCAGAGGAAGAGCTGGAAACAGCACAATTCCTTGTCCTGGACGTGCTGCCTCCCGCTGTGACATTTTCAATTGAAGAGTGAGCTTGATGGTGGGCTTTTCTTCCCATTCTCATCCTTGCGTGAATGTTTTCTTACTCTCATAGGTGCATCTAGATGCTCAGTGCACTTCTGTTTCAACCTTGCTGTAGGTTTCATACTACACAGCCACACTGGAAATTCCCAAACTCCTGATTTTCATGAATCGCTTATTATGAAAAATACCCCTATATTTTAAGGAAAACAATTTTCTTAAGTATTTCTAGTTTGATTTTTTTTCAGTCATTGGTGATTCTTACACCACACTGAAGATCCTCTTGGTATATGATGTTTTCATTTCTTCGGAAGATATTTGTTACAAAGCCCAAGTACCAAACTTTTCTGCCGTGTGAACAAGAAGTTCTCTTCCAGATTGTGGACAGTCAGAACTCTTTCTCCATTTCCGTTCATGAGAATCATTACCCTGATGAGGTCAGGTGAGCTCTAAGCAGAAAAGAGAATGAGAGGCAAGCACTTTAGAGAATGTCTAGAGAAGCAGCTGTCAAACTTCTTGAGATAACTGGTTGTCTTGGATCATGCTTAATCCTGCAAGTCATTTTATTACCCAGTTAAATTTACTCATTTTAGCTGTGCCCACATGCTTACATGCCGGAACTGCTCCTTTGTATCGTGATTACAGGCAATGCAGCAGTTTCATTATGTTCTGTGGTTTAGTAAATCTTTTAATGTAGTTTTCTTCTATAATAAATATTAGCAAGATAAAGAGCTCTTCCCTGAATGGATGCAGGGATTATGCTGGCAACTGGTCACACCTGGAAGCAGCAGAGAAGGTTTGCACTGAGGACTCTACGCAACCTTGGTCTGGGGAAAAGAGGACTGGAGCATCGAGTTCAACAAGAGGCCCACTACCTGGTAGATTTCTTTGCAAGTTTGAAAGGTATCTCTGCAATAAGTATTGATTTTTTTGGTTATGAATCTCACCAGTGCTGATTGGAGGGGAAGGGTCACCTCCCTTGACCTGCTGGCAATGCCTTTCCTAATGCAGCCCAGGATGGTGTTGGCTGCCTTTGCCTCAAGGGCACATTGCTGGCTCCTATATGGTGCTGGTGCATAAAGATATGGGCACGTTATCAATGCTGATGGATTAAGTCTTGTAATGCCATTTGCATGCACTCTAAAGGAGTGACTAGAATCCTGTCTTCGTTACAACATTTTACCCTGTTCAACCCAGTTAGGAGCACATGAGTTGGATTTCCCCAATACTGATCATGATGCAAAGGCACAGTGAATCTGGATGTGCTGTGGCTAGCATTGTATCAATTAAAAGTAATTAAATCTAGCCCAGTCCCATGATTTAAGAACTGGGAGAGATTGATATGTGACTGTGTGTGCAGGAAAAAAAAAGCCCAGAACAAGTTTCTAATCAGAGTCATGCATTGGGTGTTGAACAGTTGCATCAATACTTATAATGGTTTATAGTCATTTATCCTGGAGTCACAAAATAGTTTTTTTGGGATTAGTTTTTCAATTAATTGCTCTGAAATTAAGTATATTATTGACACAATTGGCTGAAAGGAGTTTATGTAGTTTTGTTTTACTGAAGGTTGTATATCTCCAGTGAAGTCAAAGTATGTTAGCTTTGCATGCATTTATGTCCTTGCTTAATAAGGCTGCCTCTCTTCTTATGATTTCCCCTCAGATTCCCTTTGACCACAGTGTTCTCAATCATTCCCATGCTTAAAACCCATTTTGAATTTGCCAGGCAGCAAATTTGCATAGATTTTTTTCCTACCTCTAAATTTGCTCTATCATATTACAAAATATTTTACACATCTGGCATTTTGTTAGGGTGCCATGCTTTCCTCGGATTAGGAGATTGCACCAGAACTGTGAAGGATCACTTTGTTACTGTGATTTTGTAAGAAGATTGCTGCTGCTCTGTGAAGTGCAATGCTCTATTGAAAGTTCTTTGTGTAACCTATAATAATCTCTCATTTCACTAAAGCAGAATAGGTGACATTAACAGCGGCATTTATTATTATGGTTGCAGGGAAACCCCTGGATCCTTCTTTCCCTCTTGTTCATTCTGTCTCAAATGTTATTTGTGCTGTTGTTTTTGGACATCGCTTCTCCAGAGATGATGAAACCTTCCATGAAGTGATTAAAGCCACAGAGTGTCTATTCAAATTTGGAGGCAGCTTTATTCATCATGTAAGTAAATGGTCTGTTCTCTTTTCCTGAATAAGAAAGAAGTGAGAAATACAGATTCAAGAGGCAGCTGTAAGGCAAAAGTTTTCCAATGGATGAGTGACATCCCATGTAGCTTTACAGTGCCCTATCTCAGAGTGGGGTGGTAATGCTCTACCTGTCAGCCTTGGTCATTTGTGTTCAATGTCCTGTATCTGAGTACTGTGATAAAATAGTTTGCTCCTAAACCATTGCAGCAAGGCCCAAGCTGATGAACTGCTCCTAAGTCATGTTTGTTACATGGTTTCTCAACGCCCCTGCACAACAGATTCCTCCAGCCGTGGGCATTGTGGTTGTTCAATATTAAATGTCAAGTCTAAAAGTGCCATTCGCATGCCAAGTTTAGAGGCTGTCTTATACACAGCCAACACAAAGAAGAATGAGTCAAATACTTAAGTGTTTTGCCTGTGGCTTCTTATCTCCATTTTCTCAATAAGAAGTGGAGACAACTTCCCAGAGAAATTCCACTTCTTCACCCTGAGTGAGAAGCAGATCTAGGCGTAGGCAGCAGAAGACAGGGAATGCTAAGACAGCAAATATACCTGTAAGCTTGGCAATTGAAACAATCAGCACTCTTCTGAGAGTCAAGGACTTACCTGATATTAGAAGAGGCCCGCTTTGCACAGAAGTGTTTGCAAAGTTGCCTCAGAGTTCTGGTTCTGGTTCCACTTCTAAACTTGTCCCATACATCTTATGTAGTAGCTTCTTAATGTGAAATATGTAAGCAATCCCCGTAAGACAGAGAGGTGCCCCGTGGAGGATTTTTCTCACTGAGTTATGATCAGATTCCCTTTTGCTTAACCTAGCTTTGGTCCTATAAAATTATGTGTAGTGGTGGCAGGTAAGACCTGCTTTTGGGATAAAGAACATACCTCCTTTTCTCCTCTCCTTCCGATCCTGCCTTTACTTTAGTGCAATGAATAAGATGCTGTTCTAGAAGTTAAGAACAGGGATTCAAACCATTCCTGCAGGAGGGCTGCAATCTTCCTGCTACAGGGGTGCAGAGGGTACTCTATATTATGTAAAATGTGGATGTCGCTGTGTCCACATCCCCAGTACTTAACTGGATTCCATGCTGTTCGGCACTGAATGGCAGAGCACTGTGGCCTGGGCCCCTTTAGAAATGCAGGAGAAATTCTGGCAGGACCAGGACCCAGGGAAGGTGTATGAGCTCAGTTCATGTCTTGAGTGTTGATAGCCAAATTCCACTGACAGTTAAGGTGCCATAGTACGCTCCTTCTTATGAGAGTAAGTGTCGCCTTCTTTTTTAGAGGAGAGTACTCAAAATCATCAGGTAGCTGTTTCTCAGCTTTTCAGATCTTAAAGTTTCATTGAGGATCCTAAAGAGCTGGATTAGTAGAGCTAATCTGGGGGACTACCGAGGCTTTGCCCTAGCCACTGGCAGCAGACTCTTGCTTTGGGTTGTGTCAACTGTTTTGCACATCCTAGTAAGGACAGTTGGCAACCACTTTGCTTCTTCCTTCCTGGTATTCTCCACTGGAGGGCAGGATCTCCTTTTTAAATATCTGAATACAGTTCATTGTAACCGAATACATGAATTGAATAATTGAATAAATGCATACAGTTCATTCTCATTATAATTGTTCTAATTTGGCTTGTGGTCAAATTGAAAGCCTGTACAACTCTAAATCTTACCATCAGCACAGCTAGAAATTACCCAGTGTACTGATTCGCAACTCCAGAACATAGGCATAGGTTTTGTGAGAATGTTTTGCTAATGATGCCAAACCCACATGCTAATATGAATATTACCTTCTCTTTTTAGTAGGCTTAAAGTGCATTTTCTAGTGATAGAGACTTTGTGGTACCTCTTGTGTGTCACTCCCACAGCTGTACGAAATCTTCCCCTGGCTGATGTGCCGTCTCCCTGGTCCTCATAAGAAGGTGTTGTCTTGCTATGATGTTCTGAGCTCTTTTACAAGGAGAGAGATCAAAATGCACACAGAGCGTGGGAAACCAGATGAACTGCAGGATTTCATTGACTTCTACCTGGATCACATTGAAAAAGTGAGTATTTGTTCTGTCTGATCATACATTCATGGGGAATAAGGTGAAATGGACCGGTAAATCATCCAGCCTGAGCCCTTCTATCACAATCTCTTACCTTTCATAGACATCCTATTGTGAATCCAGTAACCAGGGACTTGCTCAGTCCTTTCCAATTATTGGTATGCCACAGCTCCTTGCAATCCTTTCATTACGGGACAGGTTAACACACTGCATTTTTTCTCACTGGCACAAGTTACAAAGTCATCTAAGGCCTCCAGGAAAGAATACTGAATTTCTAAGTGGACCACAAGAGAAATGAGAACATCTTGGAGATGCAGAGTAGGATGTTCTGGATAGGCTATTTGACTGCTAAGGGAGGTGGCTGCGTGAGGACAGTGGATTTTGAAGGCTTTTTGTGGGAAAATACCCTAGGAGTCAGTGGAATTTCAGACAATGCTGGAGAAGAGGAGAGTGCCAGAGTCAGTGAAGTTTCAAGCAGACAAAGGGAACTGGGACAAAAAAGGGCATTTTGGACAGGCAGGCATAGCAGAGGTAGATGGGAATCCATAGGGTTTTGACAGGCTTGCATAAGCTTTTAGTGGAGACATGTATCTCTCCCTTTCTAGACCTTACAATGATCACTTCTTCTTTTTCTGAATCTCTTGGGAACTGGATCCCCTCCCTAATCCCTGGACTAGCAGATGCCCTTCCCATCTGTAACTTCTGCTACTTAATCACTCTCTCTGTCTCTTCTTCTGCACTGCAAGAGGCCATATTTCTCCTCCTGTTCCACTTGGTGATAGGAAGAAAAAATGGGGAGAAATGGGGAGGAACTGAGAGGATTAAACTGGTGTTACTGAGGGTGACAAGCAAGAGTGGCTCAGAGAGCCAAAGCAAATACTCATGGTAGGAGGTATCTATTCTTGCAGCCCCTGGAGAGGTGGGTCCTCATGCTGCTCCTGGGTGGCAGTGCTTCCCTGGAGGGACAGCCATGCCCCTGTCACCCTTGTTCAGGCTGTAGGCACCCATCCTGCACCTCCTGGCACAACCAAAACAGCTTTGCTGCCCAGGGCTGCTGCCTGCGTGGTGTAATCCCTTGTGCTGGCTCTGCTGCTGTGTTCAGTCACACCTCAGAGCCTTGCATCCTGGGAAGAATGCCTGTTAGCTATTTCTGCCAGCCAGCTCTTGAGTCTTTCATGTGTCTTATGAATACTTCATAGTGCTTGACTTTATTATTATGGGGAATAAAAGCAACTACCTCGTGGAACTTCAAATATATTGCAACTGTGAAATTGTCAGGATTGTCCAAGCTGGTAATTCTATCAAAACTCAGATCAGTTCTCCTTGCCAAGATCAGTTTTCTGTATCGTAATAAATAGCATTATTTTTTATTTCCAGCTGTTAATTCTTTATTAATTGATTCCCATATCAGCTGCTATATTTTATGTCCGGGGTGGATATCAGCCTAACTGGCTTCTAGTTCCTTGGATCCTCTTGTTTTAATTTCTTTTGATGCTGGCACAATATTAACACATCTGGTCTTCCAAAGCATTTAGCTGCTTCTAAAGTCTTTCACTGCTATTCTAAGATTTATGAGACTTGAACATCAGTGGACCAGAAATCATTTGAGTGAGCTCTTCTGGGACTCTGCTGTGTGAAAACCATCCAAGTTTTTTTTATTAAAAAATTGAACTGTCTGTAATAGATAGGCAGGGGCAATATAAAAAGATGAGATACTACAACAGGGAAAAACATCCTTCCTGCTCTCCAATTGCTCCACTGGGAAAAGAAAGGTTCAAGACCCCTGAGTGTAACCTCTCTAAATTTAGACAATGAATTCATCCAAACCATAACAATATTCTTTCACAGTTCCAGCATGTGCATACGTGTCCTCACACTTCTGTCTGAAAACTGTAAAACCCCAGAGCAACTGTATGTGAGTCATTGTGGCCTTGTAGTGGAGAAGAAGCCTGAATACCAGAGGTTAAGAACTTTTGACAAAACAGTGTTCATTACCCGGTCACGACTTGAGGTGTGAAGAATGACGTCTTCAAAGGAACATTTACTTATGAAACATTCTAAATATACCACTATTTGCACAATTAAGTCAACAATCCCTTTTTGTGGAAAACACATGATTCAGCTTATGATTAAGCATGGAGTAAACATGCCTTTTCCATTTGTGAAATGTTAGCTTTTTGTATTGATAATAATCTTTTTGTATTGATAATCATCATCTAATATTCTTTATCAGTCTTTCTGTATTGTACTATGGGCAGGACACAGCTTGGAACCAGCGATAAAATCCCATTTAAAGCTATACTGATTTTTCTAACTTTCATGAATAAATCTCTCTCTTGTCATTTGCAGTCCAAAGATGAACCCAGGTCTACATACAATGAAGAAAACATGGTTTATTCTATCAATGACCTTTTCTTGGGTGGATCAGAGACCACAAGCACTACTTTGAACTGGGGCCTGCTCTATATGGTGGCAAATCCAGACATCCAGGGTGAGTGGATAAGTGAGTCACACGTATCTCTGATGCAATAGAACAGCCAAGGCGTAATGTTTTCATGGATCAGAGATTATCCCTTGATACTGGTAGATGGTTGGTGGCACCTGGACCTTTTAGTAGTGGTAGACCTGTACTGGGCAGCACTGGTAGATGCAGTGTCTCTATACAGGCTGTTACGACAGTCACAAGCATAGGGCAGCTCCCAGAAGGAGTTAACAGCTTGGAAAGTGTGCATATTTATAGGAGTTGTGGCTGATTGTGATGGAGGGGTTGAGGTCTTTGGGGAAATGATGGTTGTGGTAGGGTAGTGATTGGGCCAAGTGGACTGGAGAGGCTGGGAAGCCAGAGGGTTTACACATGTAAACCTTGAAGAAACAGTGGGCACTGCTTCAGCCTTTGGTGAGGTGCTGGTGGTACCTCAAGAAACTGAGCTGGGTTCTGTCTTATTCATAAACACAACTGATGGCTGAAAATAATTAGCCAGAAACTGATGTGTGATAGTAGGGATGTCAGTCTTTGTAAATTAACTGTAATTCTGCTTTGTATTAGCTGAGTGTGAGTGCTGGGGGCTATAGGGAGTCCTGCCCTTCTTTGTGCTCTGTAGATCAGAGTAGTGATAATCACCTCCAGGTCAACAGCAAACTTTGACTTTATTTTTGTCCATCAGTCCATTTGTGATCCCAAGGTATCAAGGTGTCCATCTGTGGTTAAATTAACTCTGTGATGTATTTGAGTTTCTTTCAGCAGAAATTACCCCAGACTGGGAGGGAAACTGCTGTCTCATCTGATATGTCTATTTCAGAAGTTTATTTTCAAGTCTAGCATTTAAGTAACCATCAATCACTTTCATAGAGCACTAAAATAAAACCAAAGAAAGAATGATATCTTATGCTGGATAACAGAAATCTCATTGTTATATAGCAGAATATGTGCAAATACCCAGAGGAGCACAGGATTTTAAACGGAGGAAAGAGATGAAGATAAGAAAAAGTTGCTCAGTTTGTAGCTGTCAGACAAGAAAGTCTACTTAATCTTCTGTTATTGGGTGTTTATTATCATGTAATGTAATTAAGGTTGTGAAAGCGCTGACTCACCTAAATAATTTTATTTGTCTAAGTGTATTACCTTTCACATACTAGGAAAAGCAGGGTGTGTGCAGAATGATCGTGCTTGGGGTTCTTGAGTCCTGCATCACATCCAGACTCTCATCACAAACTGACACCAGTGTATCTGTCCTCATAGAATTGGTGGCTTCTTTTTGAACCTGTTCATACTTTTCCCTGTGTTGATACTCAATAACAATGTTATGCAGTTCCATTATGCACCATGGGGAGAACTGTGGCTTTTTGCCTTGTAACTGAATTGTGTTCTCCTTGTTCTTGAACTACTGGAACAGAGATGCATATTTATACTTACACAGTGACTCACCACTTCAAACTGTACTGGATCCTGAAGCAGCTGTGCTTGATTATGTAAGCTAATTCTTTATAGAGGGAAATTCGCTTCACTTAAAAATCTTTCTGGATATACATTGTAAATTCTGTAAGGTGCTTAAATCTCTGTTGTCAGAGTCTACGTAGCATAGCTTTGTGAAGGACTGCTGGTAGTTGATGCAAATGAGCAGACACTGATCATTGCAGGATGGGCTTCCCTGCATCTTAGGGTTGCTTCAAAGGCCCTGGAAAAAGACAGGATCATTTGTTCAAAATCTGAGGCATTTTCATTATGTGTACTGCCTTTCTTGAAGTTCACTAAACGAATTTTATACTTTTACTAATGCTCCCAGCATGACTGTGCAACAAGTAATTCAAATCATGTTATTCTTGATCAAAAGACAGGTGCCGAGAAGCAGATCCACTTTATTTAGAGGTATTTGGACATTGTTCTAGTTGGCATTGCTTCACTTATATCCACACATATCCTACATAAGAATCATTTCCTTTCAATAAGAATTAGGCTCTTAAGGCCCAGATTCACCTTGCTTAAATGCCAGAGAGTTGTAAGCTTAGTGGTTCTAGCTGGCTGCAGGTGCCTGAGGCCCATAGCCAAGAGAAAACGCAAAGATCAGTTATCTCTTGCATTGAAGCGTCACTAAGGCAACCCTTTAAGAGTTTTAAATTTTTGAGCAACAAATGTCTTTTCTTAATCTACAGTCATTTAACTTCAGACCCAGAAGTAGAACTCCCATATGTTTAAGATGTTGGAATACTCTACTGCTTTTCTTTTCTTTATAGAAGTTACTTACATTTTTACACAAATTTTGTTGCTGTCCTCATAGTTGTGGAAATGCCTTTGAAAATTAAATTAGTAAAAATACTCGATATATTTTTCCACCTGCAATGGTGACTATTTCTCCACAGAGAAAGTGCAGAAGGAGCTGGACACCGTTCTGGGTCCTTCCCAGTTAATCTGCTATGAGGATCGGAGAGAACTGCCCTACACAAACGCTGTGGTTCATGAGGTTCAGCGCTTCAGCAATATTATCTCAGTTGGCATGCCCAGAATATGTGTGAGGAACACAACGTTGCTCGGCTTTCCTCTCAAAAAGGTACAGACACAGTTTTTCAGTAGCTACAGAACTTTCCTGCATCGGTAGAGCAAGGTGTGGATTAAAATCTATTTGTGCCAGGGTTGTCTTCTCAGTAGCAGTGGGTCGGATACTTCTGGGTAGTAGCCTGAATGGGAGTAAGGACAAGAAACCATCTGCGAGGCTGAGGATTATCAGTAGTGAAAGATGCCCCTGCATGGAAGAGGGGCTTTTAGCAAGTGTTTCTACAAAACCTTAGAGATTGATACAGAAGAGCGCCATGATTGATTTGTGCTGATAAGGCACTGGAAAGATTTCTGACTGAATTTTTGCCTGCAGAAAGCCTGTGGAAGATCTAGGGGAAAGTGTGAAAGTTTGCAACTAGTTTTCATCACAGAGACTAAATCACAGAAACTTCTAATGTTAAAAGTGAAAACGGGTTTATTACAAGATGTTAGGTTCTATGGATGCAACCACTTCCTCTGTTCGGCTTGGGCTGACATTCTGAAACAAAAGGACTTCTTCATGGTTCCTTCCAGCTCCTGCTGGGGAAATGAATCTACCAGCACACAACACTGGACTCTGACAGTAAACTAACAGTGATCTCACCTAGCTGGTCCTGCCTGCTGGGAGAGAGCTGATGGCCAGAACTGAGTGAGTGTTTTTCTCTTCTCAGGGCACCGTAGTTCTTCCAAATATTGCTTCGTCTTTGTATGACCCAGAGCAGTGGGAAACACCTCGACAGTTCAACCCTGGTCACTTCTTGGATAAGGATGGAAATTTTGTGAGCCAAGAAGCTTTTTTGCCATTCTCGATAGGTAAACAAACTGAATGAATGAATATTAATGGTTTGATTTGGGACTGTAGAATTAAGATGTCTATTAAAAACCTACTGGTCATTTATTTTAAACCTCTCTGTGGAAAACAGTGATAAAATCAACATGATTATTTTCAGTAATGTTTCCCAATTCAACTATAGACATTTGTTCTACTGAAGAAATAATAATGCGGAAAATCAGAGATGTCCTGACAGATGTATACATCTAATTTACCCTATTTTTAGAAAGAAATTGTCTGCTGATGATCATGGTTATTGATCTGGAGCTTACATTTCAACACCAGGCATACATTTGGAAAGTACTTGTAAGCAGCTGCGCTGATGCTTTATGCATATAAAACTGGAGCCTGACATCTCCCAGGAAGAGCAAGTCCTTACTCTTCATTTACATGATTTACCAAATTCCTTTAAAGTTGTCAGTCAAATGAAGATGAAGGTTTTGAGGTAATTGAAGCGAAACTCAGAGCAGAAGGGCTGCACTCTTATCTACAGCTGCAGAAAGCATTCTTTAAAGGAAAAAATATATTATGGTTTATGTCGTTATCCTAAAGAAATTATGGACTCAGCAAAAAAAGCCTTTGCTCTGTGTGAGGATGAATTCCATTGCTTTTGAGGTCAGAGTCGTTTACTCACTGTCCTTCCCCTCTTCCTTCTGCAGGACACCGCGTGTGTTTGGGGGAGCATTTAGCGAGGACCGAGCTCTTTATTTTCTTTGCCAACCTGCTGCGGGCATTCACCTTCCGGCTCCCTGAGGGGGTGACAGAGATCAACACAGAGCCCATGTTGGGGGGCACACTGCAGCCCCACCCCTACAGGATTTGTGCCATTCCACGTTAGNGTTGATGGTCACTAATAAAAGATATGAAGGAAAAATTAGCAACTGGTTTTATTTATGGATGACTTACTGTTCACTGAGAGTTTCTAGATTTGATGCAGCATAATATCTATAAAGCATTTTTAACTGTGCCAGAGGATAATTGGTTTGAGTTCAGCAGAGAAAAAGGTGCAGGTTGAAACTCAGTGAAGAGTGAAGATAGGAAGAGAGGATTTCTTTTAGGGCGGATATTTTTAATATTTTAGAATTCTGCCAAATTATTTTTTGAAAAGTCCTTTCTAGCAGAGCAGGGCTTTACTGCTGTGGGTTGATTCCTGCCAGGATCCTCACTGGCTGGTTGCTACAGCAGGTGCAAGGAGCTCCTCCAAGGGGCAGCTTGGGTGAGGAGCCTACTGCAATTAGAGCTGGTGGTAAATTGAAAAATATACATGGAAAACACCAGAGATACTTTTTAATTGCCCCAGAAGTTCAGCAGTATACCTGAAGCTACAAAGGCTTGTCATGTGCAGAAAATACTGGTCAAACTCAATGGAAGAATCTACAGTAGCAGAAAATGAAAAAACAATTGTTCCTGTGGTGAATATAAATTTATTTATATTGTTTGGAAAAAGACTTGTAAAGCATAACTCAACTTGTCCTTCATTAATGTTGCTATATTTGTGCGAGAGGGTAGGACAGCTGAACAGAGGATCATCTGTTAAATCAGTCATCACTAGATGTTGTCCACTGTGTGACTGAGATTAGTTTAGGCAGTTTACCATGAATCACCAATTTAGACCTGTCTCATTACTTCTAATTCAATAGCTGATGGAACACAGCATCAAAATAGGAAGCACATGATATTTAGCTGTTATTAAATTAAATCACAGAATCATAGAACACCAAGTTGAAGGGATCTCAAGGATCATCCGTTCCAACCTTTCTTGGGGAAAGCATGGTCACAATGGCAGAACAGAGCTAGTGAAATATGGAAGATGGCATCCTGACATTTTATTTAACAGAAAACTATGTGCCCTATTGAAGACTGATGTCAACATCTCTGAGGATTCGCATGTATACGCGGATAGATAAAGCAAAGCAGAAAATGCCGTGACCTGAGGATGGTGGAGCTGTCTGCTGATTCTTAACAATGAAGCTGGAATCCTCAGCAGCGTTACAAGCAGTAATGCCATCACTATGTGAAGCTGTGACGTGGTGCCAGCCTGCTTGTATCAGTCCACAGCTCAGTCTGTTGCTTCCTGATCACTGCCTTTCCTACCTTCTCTGTGATGCTGAGGTTAGCTTATTTTAGCCTATAGAGCTAATCGTACTTTGGTGCCTGATTTCTTGGCATGGGGGCCCATTTAAAGGACTGTTGTTCTCCTGGCTTGTCACATCAGGTGGCAATCAGGTGTAGGTCAGTGTTTTGCATCTTTCAGATCACACTTCAAAAATTAAATTCTTGTAGATAGAACATTGAAGAAGGATGACTGGGAGTTGGCCTGGGTGACCAGTCAGGGAGTATAGACTTGCAGGGAGGGGGACTCACTGACTTGGTTAGGCTACACTTGATTTTCCTGGAAACAAGCTGGGAGCTCAGTCTTGTTAACGAACATGGGAAGATGGTCAGGCTTCACCATAGTGGTTTTATCAGATACAGAACTCTGCTTTGTCCTTCATCACACCCTTCTCCCCTTGTTCCTGGGGTCTTCCCCTGTGGCCCACGCAGCACCATGCAACCCTTCAATCAGTGGAAGATGCGGGTATAAAGGAAAACATAGAAAATGTAGAGAGGCGAAGTTGAAGATTTGGGCTTTCTGTAGCTCTTGAAGAGATTTAGAGCCTTGCAATACCAGCGATACTCATCTGTCTCCCTTTCCACTGAATTCTGCTAGGAGACTCTTAACCCAGAAGGCAGCTTCACGACTCTTTGTCCTTGGAGCAGCTCATGACAGCAGGTGTGAGAGGTAATCTCCTTATGTATAAAATCGAGGCCAAAATATAAAAAGAGGAAAAAACCAATTATGTCTTTGCTCTAAAAGCATTTGGAGAGAGAATGGTCTAATAATTATATGCATAACTATAAAAGACAATTAACATATGTAGGTCAACTTAGGTTTTTTTCTAAAATCAGGTGGAAATAAAAGGCTTTCTGTGTGAGTTTAAAGTTTGTAAAAACACAATTTTCCTGAAATTAACATATAAAATGTTTTCATGTTCAAAACAGAGAAGAAAACATTTTCACAGAGGTAAGAGATTGAGAAAAGTAGATTACTGCTTAGTGCAAAGATCTTTTAAAATATACCTTGGCCTAGCAGCCGTTTTTTCACTTAGTGATGATAAAAAAGGAAGAATTCTAAGGACAGAAGAAAGGTAAGAAAACTAAAGCAGTTCCAGGAAGAGAGTCTTACGGAGAATTTAACTTTTTCTAGTATCAACTAGACAGATAAAGAAGCAAGATGTGAAGACTGAGCAAATCTTTAGTAGCTCAAATTATTTCTCTTTCAGCTGTTCTGAACTTACCATGGACCAGTGCCAGCTTCCTTCTGGATCAACTACAAAATGTGATCATAAATGTCATGATTTGGAGTGTGGAAAGGTGTGATTGCAATGGAACAGGAGTAGCACACAAAATACATCATTTTAGTGGGAGAAGAGAGCACACTGAAATAATTAAAAAAAATTAATAAAAAATTCAAGCACTTATATCAGGTGTCCTGTTGATGAGAAGGCAGAGTGATCGCACAGCTTTATTTGGACATTAGGATGTGCATTCAGCACCAAGGCTTCTGGACTGGCTGTGAACGGCCTTGCTCAGGGAGCAGAGGAAGACAGGGAGCTTGCCCTGGTTTTCAGTGGAGCAATTAGCCTGGGCAGGACT
This sequence comes from Todus mexicanus, assembly GCA_013389965.1. Classification (NCBI taxonomy): domain Eukaryota; kingdom Metazoa; phylum Chordata; class Aves; order Coraciiformes; family Todidae; genus Todus; species Todus mexicanus. The sequence continues at coordinate 21,098 of WEIS01095582.1, forward strand.
TTGTCTTTCTGCAGTGAGCTTCTTCCCGATGGTGACATTAACTCTTACAAAGACAGCATACATGTTCCTACTCTGCACTGTGCTGCATCTGCAGGAAAAAAAAAGTGGACCTTTCCCACTTCTGAGAAGTATTCCCCTCTATCAGAGAGAGAAATGTGGCTCCTGTATAAGAATAAGAGAAGGGCAAGGACAAGAAATAGAGTAAGGTGAAATTATTTAACACAAATTCCCACATTCATAAGAATCATAGAATATTTAAGGCTGGAAAAGACCTCTTAGGTCATCGAGTCCAGCCTATGACCTATCACCACCACTCAGCTAAACCCTGCCACTCAGTGTGGCATCCAGTCTTTTCTTGAACACCTCCAGGGACGGTGCCTCCACCACCTCCACCACACAGTTCTTGCCCTTGTTTCTTGAGCCTTAACAAACGTATTCCAGTGTCTGCAGTGTCAGAAGCACAGCCTAAGGTGAAAGCTTCTGCACTGCCTCATTCCTTGAAGAGTTTGCCAGTGATTATTGAGATGAGATGAAAATTTCGTCATCTAGAATTGCTAGATGTGTTATCTGGCAGATTTGCTCAGTTTGTATTACCCAAAGCAAATAAAAGTAATAAAGAATAAATTTTCTGTATTTCAGTAGTGTAATGAGGACCAAGAAAAGTGCTGGTTTCTTCAAAGCACAGCGCATCAGGAAGATCTCCAGCAGATGGACGCTTTAATGCCTTATTTGGGTTTGGTTGTCAGTGAGAATGGCAACAGTTAACCAGAGGTCAGTATATTCAACACCACTGCTGTTCATGGAAGATTTCTGTGGAGATCAGGAAGAAGAGGTTAGAAGATAACTAGATAAATGCCATGTTTTCAAATCATCTGTGCTGATTCATCCCAGAGCACTTTGGGCACAGCATCAACCTCCGAGCTATTAGCAATTATCTAAGAGAACCTGTGCAGGATGGGAAAAGGTCAAACATTTGCTTGTCTTCAGAAGGTAAGAGAAGTTGCAGTGTTATAAATCAGTCATCCTGATTGCGCTTCTCAGAATATCTTGAAAAAAATAATCAAATTATAAGCACTGAGAGGAAAACAGGAAGAGTCGCTAGTCACCAAATAATGTCAAAGTTACTTTGTCTTGTTTGATGACATAGCTAGAGGTCTGTTTTCAAGAGAGAAGCCGTTAATGTAATTTACTGCTTTTTAATGTGGCTTTGTCACAATCTGAGAAACTCTGGGGAAATGGCAGGTATCTGAAGCTTTGCAAAACTTCATGGAAAACTCAGGAAATACGTATGAATAGTATCATGTCAAACTGGAAAGATACACTGAATGGGATTCTGTCCTGCACCTCATCCTGTTCATTACTTAGTCAAGGACCTTGATAATTAGTACAAACACCAAGTGTAGGTAAGGTCTAGTTTTTCATGCTGTCAGATCCCAAACTGGTGCCTACAGCAAGGTGAGAAATAGGTATTCCCCAACTTGTCATGGTTCACAGAAACTTAACGGCATGGTCTTTTATTTGGATTTATTACCTTTGTAATGACAGCATGAAGTTGTCATTATTCTGCTTCTCCTTATCAGTTCTAATATCAGATAGCTGGAGGGCTGAGGATGGCCCTATTCCAGCATTTCTTGTTCTTCGATCCTTCATTTCTTCTCTGGAGTGTTTT
>WEIS01095592.1:0-12213 GCA_013389965.1 Todus mexicanus
CAATGTCCTTCTTGACTGAAGAGTAGAAACTCACCATAAACTGTTTTATTTCTTTGAAAAAATCTTGGATGAGTGATCCTTGGAGAAAAGAGAGACAACTATATTCATCAGATGAACACATTTGTTACTCCAGACTGGCTTGAGATAAAACTCAAGGTAACATTAGAGATGGTGGAAGGGAAATTCACCCACAATGGTTATGCTTTCTACAAATAAATAATTACTGTTTCATGACAATATCTCAGTGAAGCTTCCAAAAGATGTGTGGGAAGTTGCAAATATTACATGGGAAAGAACATCTCCGGAAAATTTGCTTTGCTGCATTGTTCCACCTGTTGTGTGCACATTTAAAACATGCTGCTTTTGACTTTTATATTAGGGAGATAATTAAGAGTATAAAGGAAAATGAGTAAAAGCGGTTGGCAGAGGAATCCTTGACATTTTAACATTAATTAGGAATGACTTTATTCAGCAAACATTTTCTACAGGATCTCAGACTTAATGAAGTAGTTCTGCTGAAAGTCACATGCCAAGAATGGCTTTAGTGCAGGTTTTGTGGTCCTCTGTTAATGAGATTTAATTGTGTGAACCTTTGCCTTGAAACAAAGCCAGGACTTTGCCATTATTTGAGAGATCAGTCAGTTTTAGCAAATCAGAGAACATTCTTATGGAATATAAAATGCATTAATGCCAGAAAGTTTCAGCTGAAAGTAAAACATAATTTGAAGACAATTTGTTGTTGGGGACACTTTATTCTTTGTGCTTGTGTTTACTACATGCTTGGAAAATCAGTTGCATTCAATACTCCTGGGTCATTCCAAAGGTCATTCAAAACTCACTTCACACATATTAGAAACCAGGTTCTCCTTCAACACCAAAGACCTCCTCCACACACACTTCATGACCTCCTAACTAAGAATGTAAAGTGATAATCAAAACTTCTCTCTTCCTCAAAGCTTGCAGTCTCTGGGTGTTATATGCTGTAGGTTTGCCATGAGCAAGCTGTGGACATTCCTCACAGTCAGTTCCTGGTGGCCCTGTTTTGCTTCTTTCTTCCCAGCTTTACTTGCCAGCCATCACACTGGGGAATGCCAACCCTAAAATTAGTGAGAATGATGTGTGCAGTTGCCTTAACTGAACAAGGACTGTGATACTACCTTTTCCGATTTGGTGGCTGGGTTCAAGCGCTGTGTCTGAGGCAAATCAATGCTTATTCCACGTCACCACATTCAATATTGAGACAGCTGGATGACCTTGCTTGTAAGAAGAGACTCTTTGGTGGGTACACATGCTTCAGGTGTGCTACAGTACATCCATTTTAACCCCTCTTCTAGCTAATTAAGACTTAATTCAATGACCATTTCAAAGCTATGTGAGACAAAGAGACTTCTAAGCTAACAGACCCTCAGAAGGAGTATTTGAAGTCCTAGGTTGGAGTATATTCAGTGACAGCTGAGTATGTATCCATTTTAGATACTTTAATATCACTGGATGAGAAAAGAATCTGGAGGCAGTAACAGAGGTGTGATGAAAGGAGCCTTCTCTGAGCTGAATTAAAGGTTACTGCATTCAGCACATTATGTAGGTGGTAATCGTTAGTATCAAGACCCAAATAGCATCGAGACTGATTCAGGCTGCCCTCAGCAGGAATGGCATCTCTTCAGAAGAACATGTTTCCTGATAGATGCTTTTCTGTCTACCATCATGAAGCAGTAAGGAAAAGTCCATTGCTATGGTTCTCAGCTGCCATGTAATGAATCTGACTCAGAATGTAGCATTTGGCTATAACACCATAAGGCCAATCCCTGGATGGACTCCACAATGGATTGGAGATTGGATGGACATTTTTTCTACTAGATGTGTTAGCCGAAACAAGCCCAGCACATGTATAAAAGGAAAGGAAGTATCTGCTTGGTTCAAACCTGGAGTTTATGCCAACAGTACTTGTAAGAGAAATGAAATGGGGACTTGTATCTTACTTTAGGTAATAAACTCACCAAGGAATCATAGGAGATAGGGTTGGAATGGAATTAAAAAAATGGTCTGGCTCCTTCCTCCATGGACAATATCCACCCTGATCCTGTAAGAATCTTCACAAGTGGATTTTGCTACTCCTTTTGATACTTGTATGGCACCTTTAGCAGAGTTTTGGTCATAGAAATCAAACACTTTTAATTTTCATGTCCACCTCTGTCTAAGCACTTAACTCCCCCACACTGAAGTGTCCCCACACCTCTGCCTTTCCTTACAGAGTCACAGAATCACAGAATTAACAAGGTTGGAAAAGGCCGTAGAGATCATCAAGTCCAACCTGTAACCTATTATCTAGCCTATCACCAACCTATTACCCAATATCATCTCATCATCTAATTGTCTAAATCTTGTCCCTGAGTACATNTCAGTTCCTAACCTATAGTTCTCCATGGGGTTATTACGACCAAAGCGAAGAACCCGGCACTTGGACTTGTTAAACTTCATCTTGTTAGAATCTGCCCATCTCTCCAGTCTGTCAAGGTCCCGCTGAAGGGCCCTCCTACCTTCTAACTGATCAACACTTGCTCCCAGTTTGGTGTCATCTGCAAACTTGCTAATGGTGGACTCAGTTCCCACATCTATATCATCAATAAAGATATTGAACAGGACCAGGCCCAACACTGATCCCTGGGGGACACCACCAGTGACTGGCTGCTAACTGGATGCGATACCATTCACCACCACTCTCTGGGCTCGGCCATCCAGCCAGTTCCTAACTCAGCACAGAACGTTCCTGTCCAAGTCACGGGCTGAGAGCTTTTCCAGGAGTTTACTACGGGAGACAGTGTTAAAGGCCTTACTGAAGTCAAGGTATATATCAATGCAGGGAAAAGCATCAGGGCTTTATCTTCTGCAAATTCAGCTGCGACAAGAATACTCTGGATAAAACCTGTTGTATGAACAACATTTGGAAATCCACACAGATGGTTTTAATGATGTGAACCATAATCTGCCACTGTGGTATTTCTACAGACACTTCCACGATAACTTTATTTCCCAGGCTTGCACAGAGTTCCAGACTGGCAAAGCTCCTGTTTGTTAATAAATACATGTCAATGCCATGGCCGTGAGGGTTTCCTCATGAATTTCTAAATACCTAACTAGTTCTGCAGCCCTTGTCTATCCTGAGTCATACGAGTGAATCATGCCTTTCTGCTGAAGGCGGTAAAGTTCTGGCTTGTTGTTAGGGCAAGGATGAAGCCTTCACCAAGACTGACTGGGAAATCCACTCGCAGCTTAGAGATTTCTTTCAATTTTTGAAGATGCCACAAATAACTTGTAATTTGCAAGTGTGATTTAACAGAAACAGAGATATGCACAAGAAGACAAGAATGGTTGGACATACCAGTCCTGTCACAGACATCATTGCAGCCTCTTTCTATCCCTTCCAAAAACACCCAACAAAAACCCCAAAATAATGAAGATGATGTCAGGAGGAAAAAACTAAGAAAAGGGAATAAAGAAATAATCTCCAAGTGAAAAAAAAAATATTTGTTTTTCTGTTATCACAGTCAACAGAGGCACATAGCTGTATTAGCTGTGTAACTTATCCACTGAGGTTATACATTTACAAGCATTGACAATCCAATTCCCATGCACAAAGAAAACAGCTGGAGACACCACCCTGATCAACCACTTTCCTTTGACTAACAACATGCTTATCCTCTGTACAAGGCAGGATACCATAGCCTTCATAGCCGTGGTCCAGACGTGCCCGTGCCCATGTGTCCACATTGCCGCCCCTTGTTGGGAGTGCAGCGGTAATCACTGCCCCACAGCACCACTAGCAGTGGCACATACAGCCCTTCTACAGGAGCAAGCAAGTCAGTGAAAGACTGGTCCTAAGAGCTTTTCAATCTTTAACTGCTAATGTCTTCTAATATGAAGGCCCAGGAAAAATATTACAATGGACACAAAGAATCTAACCTTTTCTCTTCCAAGGAAAAACAACTCATAGATCCATACTTCAGTTAAACAAGAGATATTCTGTAGATCTGAATGGTGTTTCCACGCTTGGTGAAGCCCCTGATGTTATACAGGTGAGGAGCATTTAACAAGTGCAGCATCATTAACTTCAAAACAGTAACTTGCATTTGTAACAGCTGAGGAAGTGTCCTTGGAGACTGAGCAGAAAGGGGTTTTTAACTGCATCTAGAAAAGTAGAGGCTTTCTACATGTGAAGTGGTCAAAATAAGACTGTAACAAGCAGAGATACTTAGGAGGTTTTACTTATGAAATAAATCATATTTCTTTTATACTATTACAATACTCTTCTTCTTCCAGATATTGCATTTTCTTCTTCAGTAGGAAATCAAAACAATATTATTAATGTTGTGCCCGCAAAAGACAAAGACAGAAAATAGTTTGATTCTCCTATAAGCAGGTACAGATACATCCACAAACACATCCAGGTTTCTGCCAATATACCCATATATTTCAGAATATTCTAATTTTTACACATAGAATTATGCAAGATTTTGTCTGACAGAAAGAACTGCCACTTACATGTTATTTATTGCTGATATAGTAAAGTGCAGCACTTCTAGGATGCATAATCAATGGTTTTGTTTGTGTGATGTAGTGTAGATGATGTTCAAATCAATAAGTATTTGCTGTGCTGAAAATATTTTGCTGTTTTATTAAAACTGCTAATAAAAAGGATTTTTAAACAAAATGAAGTTAAAGCCTAATGTAAAGACCATGGCTTACATTAGGAAAGGAAGCTCAAAAGAATTTGTCAGTAGGAAGCATCAAAAGAACCTAAGAGGAAGAGAGATCAGAGAACAGAAAGGGGGTCTAGGAAAGGAGAAAACAAAGGCTTCTGAGATAGCGAAACCCCAAGGGTTCTCATAGCAACATCAAATAAATACAAATGCTTATTTGACAGCTGCCATCTGTTTTAAAATCAATTACTAGATCATTTCAAACCAGCAACCACACATCCAAATCGATTACTATTGTATAGTTTGAAAGGATTTTTACCCAGTTAGGGAAAACACATTGTTCATATTGGCCTTCACTGACATGTGTTTCAGGGATGTCTTTAGAAGACCACTGTGCCATCTCTCATAAATATGCAATCAAATGTTTCTGTTAGCTGCAGTATAGGTCTACACTGACTTCCATTAAGTCATCATAGTAGGTATAAGATGGGTGTAGTTATGTGTATGCAAATAGTATCAAACTGGTTTATATTACTACATCCAAGCTACATTCTCCCACGCTGCCATTATTTTGTGCTGATGTCAGCAATAGCCCTGCAGTGCTATTGATTTCAGAGCAATTAATCCTCTTTCACAGTTGTATAATTGAGTCAGCTGGAGAAAAAGCAATTTTGCAGCGCCAATAAACAAGTCAATAAACTTTTGCAGAAAAATAAAATAAAATATTCTTTAGCTGAGCCCAAACTCTAGGTTCAGCCTGATTTCACAATCTCTGTACGCAGATAACTGTTCTCAAGGTGTTTGTGCCATTGTCCAAGAGATCCTTGAGGAAATCTGAGCTGCAATGTTCACTCCATTGACCCTACTCAAAGCCCCAAGCCTCCTGTGTCAGTGAGAGGTGACAAGCTTATGAAGAATAAAATATTACTTGCTTTCACAGCACTTTTGAGGACATGCTTTAGAGAGCATGTTTTAAACATCAAATCCTTGATCCATAAAGCTCACCACCTGATGGCAGCAGTACTATGCAGCCGTGGAGCAAAGAGACACAGGTCAGGAGCTCCTTCCATGTGTTCAGCAGCTTTGAGAAGGTGGCAGTGGAGAAAGGAGCCCAGCCATGGGAGATATGTGTCTCCTCAAGCACAAGGGAAGGTGTGGGTTGCAAGTGCCATTAATTTTCTCTTAGTCATGTAGTTTAATTGCTTGAACATGTGCTGTTTTCCACTTGCACAGCCTTGCAGCCCCTTGCTCCTGCAGAACATTTTGTTGAGAGAACAGGCGAGGCTTTGGCCAGTGTTTTCTCCTTCTCTGTGCCCAGATATTGGGGATTCAGACAGAAGCTCACTTCAGTGGGGTGGTTCACACCAGACACTGAGGACACTCCCGTAGGACTCCTCATGCATTCTGCATTGTAAATGAGGTCATGTATTACCTTCACATCTCCATCTCCAGAGCTGCTCTATGGCCTGAGCCAAGCCTGAGCTTGGCAAACAGGCAAACTCCATGAAATCTAAAGGCATATGGGCTGTGTTCCATCTTTGCTTTTGCAAAATGAAGGTGGTTTTGTGCTGTTGTGTTAAAGCAGAAGATGTATCACCATTGGAGGTTCTCTGATACCTGGCAAGGACTCCTGAGGAAAGGACACAGGGATGAAGAGCAAATAGTGTCGAGCAGAGCCGGAGCGTGCACATCAGAGGCAATTCTGTCAGCCAACCTGGTCAAATCCTGACTACTTCAATCTGAGCTCCTTATCCATAGTCCCAACTACCAGCAATACCAACCATTGCTCCTGTGAGGACATTCTTTAGGACATCTCTCCCAAAGAAGCAAGACTAAGATCATGTTAGGATGGCATCAATCTGTGGACAGACAGAAGAGACTTTCTGAGGCTACTCATCTCACCCATATCAAAACTGCTGGTTTAATGCTTGTGGGTTTTTCTTTTTCCCTGATCCATTGATTTGTTCTGATTTGTTGTGTTTCCAACATCACACAATCCTGTAGTTGTTATATGAGTCAGGGCATTGGGGTGTTGTTTACAAGGTTATTGACAAGTAGCTGCCAGACCTTCTTTGCAGTCTGAGTGCTTGGGGGCTTCAAAGTGATGGTGGTATTGACTACCATCCTGCAGCTCCTACCAGAATACACACAGGGGGCCAGGCTCAGGCTGTAATAACTAAGAAATTATGAATGTTTAAAATCTTCCTCACTCATACAAATTGATTTGTTGAAATAAAAACACCTAAGAAAATAGATGCACACAAGTGTGCAACGCCATCTCAGAAGTACAGGTGGATTTTTATGAATAAGAGAAGAATTCAGTTATTTGGAAATGGCCAGACAGGCAAGGAGCTCCTTCAGGCCATTGTCAAATCCTGACAAACTGAGTGTTTGAGGTCTAAAAAGCCATGAAGAGGATATGTCCCTCAGATCTCCCATGGACCCTATGTCTCCACCAGGAGCAATGACCAGCTCCTCAGAAGGTCTGGCATGCCTTTCAGAACAACCATGGCAGGTAGGACAATGCCACACTATCCCGAGGGCACATCGGTCAGTATTTTGAGGCAATAAACGCTGTCACTTTGGACAAATACAGCAGAACAACACCAATTTGCCTCTGCATCCTCCTGCTCTTTTCAGAAGTTTCCTTCTGTGTGCTTCTGCCTTTTTCTCCCCTGTGCATCATCCTTAGAAATCCTGGGTTGCTTGCTTTCAAAAGCATTACTGATTAATGCTCACAATAGCTCCTAACAATTAACAGGTTTCCTCCTTCACTGATGTGAGTCAGTCTCAGTCACAGTAAAAACCTCTTGGACCACTTGGTTAGACTGACATTCAGACGTTTCATCAACAAAAGCAAGCCGGTGATCTGTCAGGCTGTCCAGATGTAATAATGAAAATAAGGGACTGAATTATGAAAGTAGAAACATTACTTAAGAGATCATAATGTCAGATATTCCTGTTTCTAACACTCACTCCAAAAGACAAATGCACCTAGAAAACCTGTCTGCAGTGCACATTGCTGTATGACCCTAACAAATAACAAGAATGTATTTTTCCATCACCTGGCATAAACACAGGCTGTTGTCAGCTCTCCATGAAAGCCTGTTAGCCAGAGGCACTAAATCAGTAGAAACTATTCCTGGCAAAAGTCTTCTGAGCAATTTGCACTGCAGCTCATTGCTGTGGGTAAATGTTCATTGAAAGGTCGCATCATACCTTTTCAATTGCTAAAGACCTAGACGAGACAGAATTCATGTTGCCCAATTGACTGGATGCAATAGGGATTCTTATAGTCAAATCCTTTTTTTTTTTTTTTTTTTTTTTTTCTCTCCCCCATGCCACTTAAGACATTGCTATGACTGGAAATACAATTTGCTTATCTGTTCAATGCAGTGAGACAAACCAAGGCTTTCATTATATGCTGAATATTACTCTATTCAAACCTGTTCAAGTAGCTACCACTTCACCTTTCCTTTCAATTAAAAGTTACAGATTCTTCCCAACTGATCTATGGGGTTTTTTGATAGGAGGAAGATGGACAGCCAGCCTTGACACAGGGGACCCATTTCAATAGCTACAGACATATCAAGAAAGTTAGTGATCACAAAACCTTCTGAATTTGACTATCAAAAATTCATTAGACGATTGCAATAGTTCAAGAACACAAGTGCCCAAAAGCAATCTCCTTTAATGTTTCATAAAGAAATATGAGAGATAAAAAGACTGAGCAGTCTGACATTGCTATTAAAGAACTTGATTCTTCAACCCCATGGACTTTTATCATCACTTGACACAACCTGCCTTTCACATGAATTACTTGCATGATTTATTCACCCTAAGCAACACCTGTTAGTCACCTAGCACGAGTGCTAATAAACATCAGCTAACATTGCAAAACACAGCCTTGCTTTAATAACAGGGAACTGTAGCACATGGGCTGAATTTTGCTAAGCTCCAAATTTTTTATCCAGTTTAAACTGTTACAGTGATTGAACAGCCATTAAAAACCCACTCCAAGTTTATATTGCCCTGCTATGGCAATATTCCCAAAGGTTTCAACCTGAACAGTGATTCAGGATCTGGCTAACTGGGAGATTTAGCTCAATAATGACTCAGAGGATGAATCTGATTTTACAGTACTGAATAATCAGAGGAACTACTGAGATCAATGGAGTCACCCAGGAATAATAAAAAAGAGAGCAAGATCAAAACAGAATTCAAATTAGCTCATACCAATATTTCAGAAAAAGTACTCTTATTAAATAACAGAAATATTTATTATTAATGAAGTTAATAGCATATAATAAGGTTATTCCACTGATGGTTTGACTGCATTTATCAGATTACTGGCACTTGCAAGTTGAACAAGATTTTCTGTTCTTCCTAGGTGCAAGCCTGGAAGGACCTCCACTATGGACTCAAGTGAGCACAGAGAAAACACAAACAGACCTGGAAGAGAATGTCCACCCATCAAAATCTCTTGTAGCTCTACTACTAGGAAATACTATTTCTTTTCCAATACTACTGGCAAATGCTTCCATAGTCATCTTCCTTGACTCTATTGGAATCACCCTACCTCTCTCCATGGAGCTACAGACCTCAGGCTAAACCCAGATGATAGTTACAGATACTTTAGGCACAGGTGATTCCTCCAGCTGGACTCCAACAGGAGGGAAAGCTGCATAGTATCCTGCACCTAGGGCAAGGGCACCAAGTCTGTGTAACTCTGATTGACATCCATGGTCCAGAAACTCCCTGAAATGAAGTAGTAAATAAAACCCAGTGTTTTGCATATGCAGAATGTCCAATAGGGAAATGCTGGCAAAGCATAAATCAGTTTGCAGCCAACAACATTTCTGCAACAACCACTTAAAAGCTCTTTATATTACGGCAATAAGCATATGCCCAGGCAAGCAAAGACAAATTAGAGAAATATCTCTTCTAGTGAGGTGAAAGGAGGTGGAAAGAAAGCTACTGGGAGTGTTTCCATTCATATTTGCAGAGCATGAAGGGTATGAAAGCCTTCAAGGGCCCTGGAGGGGCACCAGTAGGGTGAGCAAAGTGGTGTCACCCAGCTCTTGCTCACACGAGGGGAGCTGTTGGGGTTTGTCAGGCACAGAGTACTCAGCAAAGGCCTGGTCCTTGACACATTTCTCATCACAGGCACTATCCCCACATACATCTACATTCACTAACATTTTTATTTTTAAATTTATGGCCACTTTAATTTCCTTAGAGAGTCCAAAGTTTGTGTCTCTAACGACTGCTGGTTTTACTTTAAAGCTACAACAATTAGAGTCTTCTAATGAGAGTTTTAATTGGATAGTGAATTAAGTACCAGATGAGGTTAACTATTCACACTGACAATGGCATACCAGAGATTTAGCTTTAAAAAAAATAATTAAAAATGTTGTATTGATTTGTTTTCTATTCTGTGTTTTATCTTATTTTTAATAGTTGTACAGCAAATACATTATTTTCAACTTTGTAATTTCAGCTGACAAAAATGCCATCCATAAATCAGCACATAAAAATTTCTGAAGAATGCAGAGAATGCATAGAAAATGTATTGAATTGCACATATAAACACACACAGAGTCACGCAGTAGTGGTAAAAATAAATTGTTTGCATAATTTGATCTAAAACTGGTAGGAAGAAAACTTATTAAAATTGAATATCGTAGAAAGGCAATTAAGAATTTTAAGAAAAAAACCCTCTGATTAATTAACTGCAAATTATAAGTATTACTTGGAATTGCGTTGTACAGAACAGTATCAAATTACTAATTATCCTTGCCCGCTTTGTTCAAAGATCATGAATGTGCATTTTAATTTACTCTGGAATAAGCTAAATATACTGTGAACCAGCATGCAGAATTTTGCAGAAATCACTGGGGATGAGGGGAAACTCCCCCATTACCATATAAATGACATGCACACAGTTATAAATGACACACACCAGATCCAGCTCGTATTGTTCCTCAGGATGTAGCGTGCAAATACTAGAAATTATAATAAAGCTTATAACCTACCAGATAATAAATGTAACCTATACCCCACAAATCCCCATCTACCCAAGATAATTTTGGCTGCTGTTTTTTGCTGATTAAGGGTGGCTTTGGGAAAGAATATCCTCCCTCTTTCTCCTCATTATCTGTTGCATTTGTTGGCAGGATGGAGATGGTTCCATTTTTATCTACCTGAGAGCTCACAATATCTAATGTCAACTAATCTTGATTTTCAAGGCCCTCATAGCATGCTCTACCCCTTAAACACTTTTTATGTAGTATCAAGGGCAATTCTCACATTAAAAAAAAAAGAAATATTCATTATAGCAGCTCCTTTTTCCACCAGCATATTTTTACCATAATATCCATGTCATTAGCAGCACTGATGTGTTGAGATCATGGTTGACAGAGATCTTATTATTCCCTGCAGCATCTTGGGGACTGGGTTTGGTTTTGTGGGGTGTTTGTCCAGCACTAGGTACAGCCAGGCCACAGGACATACCAAGCTGGCAAGTACTTTCCCATTACCAGACTATGAAAATTATATTTTAAAATGCCTCAGAATATTCAGACGGTAAACTTTATCAAATTGCAAGGAAAATACCATCAACCTGTCTTAGCAGGAGCAGCACTGCTGAGTTATACTCCTTGCCCTTTACTGTTTATCACTAAAAAAAGTAATTTCTAAGTGATATTCCTGTAGTATTCAGAGGTGGGTTACACCTAAAGATGTAAATTTTTATACATATCGTAATTTCTTTCTAAGACTTCCTTGGATGTTTTTCATCTTTCCACAGCAACAGCTCTGGGCTGACTGAACATCCCAGTGAAGCACAGCTGCAGCAGTCTCTGAGGTGGATACCATGCCCTGCTCCTGCAGGGACAGAGATCTGTGAGTGGGAACGTCCATCAGAGAGGGAGGCTGTAATTTGCTCTTTGGGCTACTTCAGTGATGTATCTCTGTCATTCCCTCCAACCCCTGAAGACTCCACTCTGCAGCTATAAATCCCAATTTTGTTGTTGGCACTTTAGGCGAGAGGTTTCATCTTCCTTAGGCTTAGCAGGATTCCACCAGCATGTGAAAATACTCAAATTGTGGTTATATCAGGATAACATAGATTTCTATTATTTTTCCCAGTGAAGAGCATTTCTTTAAGGAGTGCTAACAGGATGCCCTGTTTCTGTTTTTCAGATCTACATTATTAAACTTAAGAAAGGACCATGATACACTTCTCTAAACACAGCCACCTGGTTGACTAATTGCCTGTATATTAACTTTCTGTGCCTTGTGTACTCAGAGAACTGGCTTAGTGCAGTTTTAAATCCAAATGCATAACTGGCATAAATAAGGTATCTAGCGATACATACTAATTAAGGATCCAGTCCTTGTTTTAAAATGTAACAATGTAAGCATTGTACTAGTCCACTAAGGACTTAAGTGTTTCAAGGAGCCAGATCCACTCTTTTCATACCTGAGACTGCACTACATGATTCATAATTTTCAA
>WEIS01095601.1:0-14346 GCA_013389965.1 Todus mexicanus
CTATGATTCTATGCTTCTATGTAGTCCTTCCACAACTGAACAGCATCATAACCACATGCCACCTCAGGGCAGAGGCCATTTACCTCTATTGCTTCCCATCTTTTCCTCATCCACAGTACAGAGCATCAGATGTCCTATAAGGGTTAACATCAGCATGATGATCTGTGCTTTCACTTCAAGCAGCCTCCCACATAATTCTCTGCCTCTGGTTTCTGTTGCAACCAAAGATGCTAAACACTTCATTAGTGAGGAAGTCATTCAGTTATGTATCTTGGATCTCAAAAGAAAACCCCACATTCAGACATCCTTTCTAAACAAAAAAGACCACAGTTCTGCCAAAATCTTTATTTTCCTACAGTATGCCTGCATTTTCACTTCTGGTGAGAGGTGCCAGAGAGTAAAGAAGGGTGAAAATCAAGGCACTTACACCCAAAGCAGTAAGAACAAAAGCCTCCTCACACCACCTTTGCCAGGGTGCTTTACCTCCTGCCTGATGTGCCTGAAAGTCTCAAAACGATTTTTTAGCTCCCTTCATCATGTGGCTCAGCAACAGAGAATGAAGGAGAAGCTTTGTGCCCTCACTTGTGTTGTGTACCTTCAGGACGAGACTATGCATCTCAACTTATTTCACACAGACCTGTGAGACCATATGCTGCAACCGCAACTTCCAGCCACTGTGAGCTTAGGGCAGATTTCAAACCATAATCTGGGGGTGAAAAGACATACATTCCAGTAAACATTCCAGATCTCATAGAGCTGAGTTCACTGGGAAAAAATCTTGGATCAAGTCAGCATTAAAGGGATCACTTTAAAAAGAAGTAAAATACAGGCTTAGTACCAGGAAATATTTGCTAGCAGGGAGCTTTGTTCAAATGTGCAGCTTTCTCCCAAAGGAAGAGATGCGGCTTCCTTGACTGCCGTCAGTTAAAACTAGACCTGACAAAGCCTTGAAAAGTATTTTGCTTGTACTGGCTGGAGGGATGTATTAGATGGGATAAGAAGTCTTTTTTCCACTTCTAAATTTCAATTATTCCTATTTAACCTCCTTTTTTGTATGCTCATTCTCCTCAGCTGGGTGTTGCAGGAATGAGTTTCAGCTAAACGAATGCAGAGAAGTGGAAGAGGCTCAGTCTGAATTTCTGTATGAGCCAGAGTCCAGGAAGAAAAATGGCTTCCCAAGGGTAGATAATTAATTTCTAATTTAATTATCAGCTAAAAATCAAACATTTAAATGCAACAACTGTCTGTGCATACTGCAGCCTTCTGTTTTCAGGTGCTATCTGCTTTAAAACTGCAGCTCTAATGCTGTTAGCAGATGGATGTGTGTTATTGTAGTATAGGGAACTGGAAATTCTCCATATACCAAGCTATAAATATTCCTTTGACATTTATTATCCTCACTTGAGTTCAGGTGCTAAAATACTTGGACTGAAGTCATGTTTGTAGCAGAAAAAGTCGATCTTGGATGTTACCTTTTTGCTGGCTAAATTATTAAGAACAGACAAAGACAGCAGGGAAAGGGAGTCCCTCACTCAGTAGAGGTCATGCAACCTTAGAATCAAATTAGCTGAAGTTTTGACTCATACAATGATACCAGTTCTCAGACACTCCTGTTCAGACAATATGTTAGATCACTTCAGCAGGGCTTTTCTTATTCTGTCTCTCTCTCTCTCTCTCTGCCTCCCCAGCTTTTCTTGTTCCTCTTAGCGTGTGTGCAGTAGGATTGCATTTGTGGTCATGAATCTGAATCCCAGGTTTGCCAGCTGCATTGGATTGTAAACTCCAAGTCACATGAATCTCAATTTTGATTGCCCTAAGGGAAGCGTTGGATTATGTAAACCAGGAGATAATAGCCCTTATAAAATCCCTCCAATAAAACAAAATCAAGGTGTATGTGTCATGGTGGATTAACAGACTTGCTTTTTCTTTTTTTTTTTTTCTTTTTTTTTTTTTTTTTTTTCATATTTCAGGCTCCTGATTGCAGCTTCCTAGAAACACATTCCACAGGGGGTGAGGAGGAGCATACTGTCATTTGCAAATCATACAGAAATGCATGATAATCTTTAAAATGGCAAACCAGTTCCCTGTGGTGAAGATTAAATTGAAGAGAAATGGTGAATCGTCTATGTGACAGTACTCAGCAATTGCTTATGTAGCAAATAGCAGCTATTTGAAACAGCATGGGAATGTAGTGCAGCCAAATCCAGTGGCCTGAACTGACATTTATTTAGGACAAAATAATGACCATCTCAGCTCTTCAAAAACTATGGAAGAACTTCTAATACGTAAACCCAAAATTTATTTCTAGCAACCAAAAGTCTCACCCAATGACACACCTTGAACAGCATGAGATCCCTTAGCTACTCACTGTGGCAAAGGTGTACTGTCAACTCAGAAAAGAAAGTCCCAGTTGTCCATCTATTCCCAACATACCCCCCTATACCCATGGTGCATGTACAGATGGCTGGACTTTTCTTCTGAGATGATTCTTTTTTGTGGAAGGAAGAACAGGGAAACATCTTTGCAGAATAGACCTTTTTCGCCAGAAAGCTCCACGTTGGAGGAAATCCTTGATTTTTGTTTGATGAAACCAGCGTGCCACATTTCCTTTGGGCAACTGAGAGTTAAGCTTTGCAATACTGCAATCCCCAGACAATTAGAGTTTGGAGGATCTAAATCACCAGCCTTTACTATGAGGAACGTTACCCCTGTGGACTATATCTCCTCCCATGGTTACTCCACTATCATGAGGAGGAGGTTTACATACGGTCAGCAGTGGATAGGCTTTTCAGATCTCCTTTTATATGGAGCAGACAGGTCAAACATTAGCCACAGGGTGGGTACACCAAGCAGTTTAAAGACCTTGGGTTGTGGTCTCCAAAACCTTGTGCTTGATCTATAGATGCCCTTGGAGCTTCAGATCTAGGCTGCAGGTCTGGCATCCTGCTCTGAGGACACTCTGTAGGTATAAGTTTGCCAGTCCTGGGCCACAGGTTGCCAAGCCTAGCACTGAGGAGGTGCTGCTCCAGCAGGTCAGTGTTAATCCAAATGTAAATAAAACATTTTGATTGGTTCAAAAGGGAAAATATCAGAACTTTTTGTCTCCCATAAAATTTCAGCATGTCAACCTTTGTGGGTTTTTGCCTCTCACTCTTGTGGCTGAAAAACAGATGTGAACATTCACAGAAGCAGTTCTGTCTGTCTGTTCTCCAGGTTACTTTCAAGATACTTCTGCCACATACTGAGTCATCTGGACACTACTTTGCTGACAGCATAGTTCAGCCTGTGGTCCACAGGCTGCATCTGGCCTATCACAAGCAAGACGAGGAATGGGGCCATTTGAATCACAAGTCTGAAGAACTAAATAACCCTTCTTCCTACCACTTTCCAACACAGAAAGTCCAGCTGTTGGTGCTGGTGCTACCAGATTTGGCCCTCCACAATGGCATGGTTGTGCTGCAGGAGGGGGATGGGAGCATGCTGGGATAGGAGGAACACAGTCAGGATAAAGGGTCTCTGAGAGACAAATTCAGATGCCAGTGCTTTCAAAGTCAGACCACATTTATAAAATCTGATTTGAAGTATAAAACTGATTCAGAGGTGAGTCGATAATATTTCTAGCATGAGAAGATTGTTGAATTTAGCAAACAAAGGCAAAATTAGATAAAGACCAAAAACTCAAATAAGAAATGCCATGCCTGTTTAAAGCCCTGCAAGTAATTAACCTTTGCAGGAAAACTACTATAGGACGTGGTAAATTCTCCATCACTTGGGTCTTAAAATCAAGGTTAAAATGCATTTATTTCTTGTATGATACACTATGGTTCAGCTGCAAGTTGTTGAAGTTTAGGCAGGATTTGCTTGATGACATTATTTGGCAATGTGGGAGCCCAAGGCAGAACAGATGATCATTAAAGTCCTTTCTGGACTTACAATCTATGAAATTACTAACCTGAGAACTGCGTTCTTGAGCTTGACCACATTGCTAGTGGGTGAAATAACTTCTCAAGATGTGGACAGACCCTCTACAAGCAGTAAATATCTTGCCCTGCAGGTTTCAGGTTAAGTGAAGGCATCTAACTATATGGAACGGACATTGTATTTGCTGCTCAGAGCACCTTTACTGGTGTTGAGGGAGGAAGGCACTTCTGTGGAATAAAACAGCATCTTTGCACACTCATGGGTTATTTATGGCTGCTGACAAGTCTGCATTTATGCTGAGCTGTGTTTTCCCACCTCCAGGATTAGCTAGAAAACTTCTATTGCTAGATTCCTGCCAGCCATCTTAGCTTCATAAATAAAGGCTGAAAGTTGTCTTGGACAAATTGCTTGGAAATGGGGACACTCTTGGAAAGGGATGGAAAGAGTCATAACCTTTGGATCACTAGCCAAGGCAGACACTTCCTACTAAAAGTACATCATGAAACTTCAGAGAAGTATCCATCATCACCTGTTCATTCTTCTCTTTCCTTTTGAGTCCCCAGTTCCCAATCTGAACTCATTGCAATCTTCCTGAGAGACTTCTCCTCCTATAAGAATCTCTTATTGTCTCCACTACAATTCAAGTCTTTCCAACATATGCTTCCATTCACCTTGGTCCTGACTAGTTATCTCCAAATTCCCTTGTAACAATCTTGCTCCTGACCCCATCTCGATGTCAGAAGAGCACATGGTGGGCAGAAGGGAGAGCACCTCTTCCAGTGGACCATCATGAAAAAAAAAAAAAAAAGGAGTTTGTTGCAAATGTAGGTCCTAAACTGTTTCTGTGGTCAGGAAGTTGCCTTGAACTTATGAGTAGTTTTTGCTCAGCTCTCAACACAGACCGCATTTGAAGGTGCACCAATTTTGGTCCAGTATGGGTCCTAGAACTTCAACAATGGCTGCTGCTGTCCTAGCAATAAAGTGTTTTATTTCTCTTGACACTCATCCGAATTTTAGAAAGGCTAAAAAGTTAAATAATCCTAAAGCAGAAGGAGTCTAGGTCTGGGCTTAAATGAATAGTTGGAGATTGATGCAAAATGATTTTACTGATCCAACACGTTTCTTTTCAATTTTCTCAATGTCTTCATTATTCCCACAGTTGTCTCCAGCACGGTGTGGACTGCCTCAACAGGAACTCCTTGCAGTTCACAGAAAGGTCAGCTGAAGGGAGGAAGTGGGCAGTGATTTGGTCAACAAAGGCTCCAGTTTATTAACTGCTACAGGTGGTCGAAAGGATAGCAGACAGCAAAGCAGAGAGCACTTTATCGTGCAAGTAGCAAAGACATTTTCACTTGATTTACATAAAGATTGCACTGTCAAGACAGGAGCACAGCCTGAAGTCTACTATGGTTATTCATGTACAAGGACCAGTAAGAAAGCAAAGGTAAGAAGGTACAGAGAAATAAAGTGAAGGAGACAAAGAATCATATGCTCTCCTATTTCTGACCTTTGCAAATACGACCTCTCTTTCTGAGCCAACCATATCAAAGACATGAGAACTCTCACTGAGAGCATCCTTTGGAAATCTGTGAGGTCTGTTTTCTGGCAATAATGATGTCTAACTGTATCAGGGCTGTTTCTTTCTGACCATATTGAGCTGACTCAGTAAAGTGCAAGGCTTTAAAAATCCCTCCTACAGCCACACACCCTATCTACAGCTACAGGGAAATACTGGGGGAAAGTATCTGAGAACCATGTGCACAATCCAAGCGATTCAACACTGACCTTCTAGTGTAGTGTTTATTAGCTCTTAACTATTAGCATTTGCTCAGTGTGCTTCATTGGGTGAGGCTGACATAATCCAACAGTATGGTGTGGCATCTGGATGATGTTATCACACATACTCTTGCATGCACAATCACATTCATGAGCGTATGCATGTATGCACACAGGCATACATACGCAGAGATATATGAGCAAAGCGCAAAACAGGTAACTGGAGGCTTTTCCTGCCCTTACACTGTAGGTGACAAACTAGACAGGATGAACAGTATCAAAGCCTTTCTTTCCTCTCTTGTTGGAAAGGGCAATTTACTTCCAGCACTATTAACATGTTTTGAAAATCCATAGAAAGTTATCGGAGTACACACAAAATATAGAAAAAAATGTTTTCCTGAAGCTGGAGGGTAACAAAAATACCATGTGCTTGCTGAACAGGCTTCACAGACACCAGCCCATAACTTCTGATGCTGAGATAGAAGAAGTCCATTTATACTCATCTTTATTCAGTAATGAACAGGCTAGTAATTACTGCTGGGTGTGAGCACACATCTCTAGACATGGCCCATTGTCACTTAAAATAGGGCAGTATAAACTGGGATTATAATTTACTACATTGTCTCTCTTGCCACTTCTTTCACCTTGGGAAATGAAGGCCACATGGGAATACCGTAGCCAGAGCTGGAAAGGAAACCTACACTGTGTTGCTCTACTCTTCCTATTGCTTGGTTCTTCTCCCTGTTTTAATGAACTGTGCTGAACCTGAGCCACTGCTGGAGTTGTTGGAACAGATTTCTGCCCCACTGAGGGGTGTGAAGCTTATAAAAAAAAATCAGCTATGTCCCAGGAAATTGATTAGGCAAAAAAATACTGTTTCATTCTTAGTAGAAATTTATGGCAGGGCTTTTACCAAGAAGCTGATGTCTTGAAGTTTAGGATCAGTAGTGGTGGGAGGTCAGGTACAGGCCTAAGAGGAGCATTGTGGGGAGAGGCTGAGAGAAGAAGCTAGAAATAGAAGGGGAGGCTGGAACTGAAGGAAGCAGCTGGTGACTTTCTGGAAACTGAGATGAGGAGGTAGAGAAGAGGAACTGTAGTGTATGGGGAGATGAGAATAGGACAAGGGCAAACTGGAGGGTCACAGACAAGCTGGAAGGGAAAAAGAAAATCAACGACTACAATTATCTGATCCAGTGCTTTGATGTCAGGAAAGCAGTAATCACTGTGGAGACAGAGACACTGCTGCACAGTGCACATTGTATGTTGCACACAGACTCTTGGGCCCTGCCAACCTCCAGGTTGTTTCTGCGCAAGGCTGGGTGGGTACCTCTCCACCAGTGCCCTGAGGATAGGCAACACAGCCTGGGGCAGGAGGAGATGATCGGCAGGGCAGGGGGACATTGAGCACTCTTAGAAGGTGAACACTCCCAACTTTCTCAAATGATGTCCAGTCAGGATTTCTGGGTCATCCCCTGTTAGCAAATTACTTCAGACCTCCTGGGTAAAGCATTTGCCTCTTTGTCCTCTAGCCCATGTAGAAAAATGACCCCTTCCCACTACAGTCAGTTGTGCTGTGAGGCAGGGAGGACGCTGGAGATGTGGGCCTTGCTGAGGAGAAACCACCACCACTGGCTCCAGCTTGTGTCAATACTGTCAAATCATTTTCAGTGATGTGAAAATCCTGAGAAATCTAAATGTTTCATTCAAACACTCTGAAAAGGAGGAATTTTGATTTTTCCATGTGGAATTCACATCTCCTACAGAGACTCATTTCAGTTTGAATCAAAATTATTAGTATGTCACAAGAAAAACAAAATCCAGAACGAAACCACTTTGTTTGACCCCTGTGATTTTTTTACATTTTTGAGACCTGCCTCTGAGCACAGGAATCAGCCGTCCTGATGGTCCATGTGGGAGCACTTATTGCTTCTTACGAAGGAATTCCCAGGTTTTCAGTTTGCTATTTTAAAAACTGAGGAAATTCACACAAAACTGTATTACAAAATCATTAGGGTTGTAAAATCAAATACAAAAAAAGTTAGGAGTGAACAAAATTAAGATAGCTATGAATTTTAACTTCGATCTTCTTGTGTATGTATACTAGAATGATTAATTATAACCACAACCATTTTTCTCCAGGATCGTCGTCTCACGCAATTTACAGATGGATGGTGCTTTGTCGATGAAAGGGTTTGCATAATGAGAAAAGCTGTTGCCTCCTAGACCTTGCACAACTGTTGAAGACAGAACCTGCAAAATAGCTGTAGCACTAGGGGGAAAAGGACAGAGGATGAGAGAGGGAGAGAGGATCATGCTACAGCTTGGATAACTGAGAGCTGCCCTAAGAGATCTAGAGTCCAGCATTGGTTTTCCCTCAGAGATCCTCAGCAATGCCTGTGAAATCACTCCAACTGGGATTTTTTTTTTTTGGGGTGGTCAGTAACTGCATTCCTCCCTCCTCTGTGAGCCAAAGATGAGAGGCCAAGAATGGTCTGCAGAGCTGAGCACTGAGTCAATGAGAGCTGCACTTTGAAGATGAGAGTGTGCCATGACAGGAGTAATTTATACATTTATTTTACATCCTATTGCCCAGCTTCATATTCACATGTTCACGGAGCATGTTGTACAAAAAGCCTACTTATGGACTAATAACTCTGCCTTCATACACAGGGCTGAAAAGTGATCAGTAACATAGAGCTGGGGACCACACACCGAACAATGAGGATTAAACCAAAACACTGAAAAACTTGCCAGTAACCGAACACCATGTTCTGGGTAGGAGGCATCTTTGGAAAGAAGGTGATGTCATAATAAAATATTGCAGCATATGCATATTGTACCAGTCACCTTCATTGGGGTATTTTGTAACTTCCAGTGCCAGACTTTGCAATTTTTATATTTTTATAATCACTTTAGCTTACAGTGGGAAATCAATGTAACTCATTTCTAAAGCACATTAAGAATGCCCACATGTTTGGCTGAATCAGTGACGAATCATGTGCATTCATATATGGAGAGACCTTTGGATTAAATCCCTTGTGGCCAGGCTCTTTGGTGAGCTGCAAAATAGGCACACAAGGGTTTATAATAGTTTCAATTCATTATTGTTTTAAACCAGTTTACTCTAAGCTGATGTAAATTTCTCACAAACATGTCTCCTGGGAGACTTTGTGGGAGATTTCCAAAGGAACAAATAGCAGTTCAAGCATTTAACTCTGTGTGAACCAGCAACACACAAGTTTCATAAACAGGCTGACCTTTTCTCGCTTCCTCTGCTCACAGCAGACCCATCTGTAATTGCTCAGCTGTTCCCGGACTATTTCAGATCTAGTTGTTTCATCACATTATCTTCAAGAGGAAAGAATTTGGGGGGCCATTTATTAACACAAAACTGCCTTTACAGTAGAAAAACTTCACCTTAGACACATTCCTCAAACATGAAGGAATCCCTGCCATCATGAACCCATTTTAGCTGTCTCTTCTCTAATTGCTGTTCTGTATATCTTTCTTTTCCTCTTTCATTTCCCTAATGTTCTCTTTGGTTTTAATTGGTGACACCAGTCCAGCCATCTGGAAAGAGAAACAGGAGAGAGAGTTTACAGAGAAACAAACTTTGGGTGCTTCTCTCCATGCAGCATTCAGAAAAGTCATGATTTTAAAAAGTGTGCTTTCAGTATCGCTTATCAGCAGCTAGTGCTTTTCATTCACTGCCATTTATTCTAGGACCTGACAGTCCTTCAATCAATACCCTCAAAGTCGCAGACGGGCATCTGAGATACAGAGAAGACCAGTGCGGGCTAGGCTTGTGGCAAAGGCAGAAATAAGCTCAGGTCACCTGGCTTCCACATCCCTGCTCCCAGCTACATAACCAGGCAGCAGTGGGTCCCTTGATTCATCACTTTGGAAATGAATTTCCTATTCTTTCTGGAATTATTTACTTCCCTGTTTGGCTAAATGTGCGCATAAACACAAACACACGTGGGCACACTCTCTGAACTCTCCTTTGTCAGGGTTTAACGGTATTGAAAAGTCTACTCACTGTATTTTGTCACCGACTGGTGCTAGAATTACCAGATATTGCCTGTGATACGGTGTTCTCTATATCATGGTTTCAAGCCCCATGTTCCTTACTGACCAGGACACTGCTGCTCCTGTGTTTTCCCACCTCCATGCAGATGGGAATTCATTATCTACCATGAAAACCCGTGAAGCCTCTTCTACTTGTCTCTCACGACTACTTGAGGCTGAGACTACAATGCTGGGGCAGTGCCGATATCCAAACGCCTGCCAGTCCTGCTGGGGTGCCGGCAGCTGGTGGGACTCTTGCCCTGATGGGTTCAAGGGGGGACTGGTCCATAATAATTTCCATTTACCTTTGGGCATAAGCGGAAGTGAACCTGCATCACCTAATTCCCCCTGAACACCTGGCTGAGCACAGGGAGTGCACAGGATAGAGCACTCTGGCTGAAGAAAATGAGATGTATTCACGTTTAATGTAAAAGCTGCCAAATTCAAGTAGGACTAAAAGACTAGCACAACAGTGTGAAGGCTTTCAGTGGGACAAGCTCAAGAGTTTGCTCTGGCAGTACACGTGCCATGTGGCACCTTTTCAAGTACCTTTATGGTGCAGTGGTTTGCAAGGAGGAAGGATGTATCCATGAAAATATTCACAGACAATGCTTTCCAAGAAGTAAACCCAGAATTTGTAATTGAGAAATTATGGTGCTCTTCAAAGGCAATAATATTCTCTGCAGCTAGGAAAAAGACTGTTGTGCTGTGGACAGTGTACTCAGTATCCAGACATAAGGATGAAATTTGCTAATGACAGGGAAATGGCTCTCCTGAGTCCACAGTCCCCCTTTTGTATTACACCACGGGGGATGATTTATTTTCCATACATGACAGGTCTCACAAAGGGAATTATGCTATTAACTTCTGAACCAAAATTAATATAATCATATAAATAAAATGCACTGTTTCCTGTCTGCACAGTCCATAAAGCTAGAAATTAAATGTCTCACTCATCTTCTATTTTATATTTAACAGACCGTGCAACCTAGCCGCTTTCTGCTCCCATCTCCTCTCTTTATAGCCATCTCTGCAAACACAGGTCACACAGATTCAACAGATCAGTTTAGAAATTTATATACCTAAATGTATGGAGCCCTTGCATAGTGTTAGCATAATCAGTGAGGAATCACGGCAAATTAAATAAATAAAAGTTACTTTCCAACATTCACAATTGTTTCGTGACTTAATTAAACTGATGCAACTTTTGAGTGTAGAGGTGGTCCACGTCCCAGCATTTCATTCCTTCTTCTAGGCCAGAAATGCAGAGGAGTCTTTTTCAGTCTCCCAAGAAGACTTGCCTGTGGATACAGAGAGATGTTTCAGACTCCTTGTTCCTATTACAGAGTAATTTAAAAAATCAAAACCAGACATCACTCAAAAGAAAAGTTTCATTTCTAGAAACTGTCCTCTTGAGAAAGATGCGTGTTCAAAATTGTACTTCTCACATTGAATGAGAACATTCCCCTGTTATTTTTCTCTCTCACTTGATCTATTTCTCTGAAGAAAAGGCTATGCTAATTGCATGTATCCTGGCTGCATAATGTATTTTAAATTTTTTTATTTTCTGTTTAAATATTTTCTGTCATATTCTGGGACAAAGGATAGGCTTATATACTAGTGACATTCTTCAAAATGTGTAATCTACACATACACACACCTTCTGGTTGTGAATGTGAAGATGTAGAACTTCTTATTCTCTGGGTATGATTACAGATCACTGTTACCCTGCCCTTCCTCATGCTCTGAGAAGAAACACAAAAAGCAACTCCCATTCCCACTTTTCTTTCTTCTCCCTCTCAGCTAAAGGTTCCAGTACAGCAATTCCAGTAAGGGAGACCAAATGGGGTCCCAAGATTGCTGTGAAAACTGTACATCCTGAAGAACTCCAGTGACAGATATGATAGATCAAATCTGATATGATATCAAAACTGTTATGACATACGGAAAAAAGTCTTCCTTTTCCATTGGTTCATGTGCACACTCACCAGTTAGCATGTCTACCCTCACTAATCTCACAATTTCCTGCAAGCGGATATAAGCATCTAAAAGGTTATCCACAAAGTGCCTCTCAGCTTTAAACACTTCTGCGGCTGCACAGTGACCAGCAAAGGTATAGGTACAGCCCAAAATGGCTAATGTTCATGAGTAAGGATTGAACTCAGTGAGTGCACAGATGAAGCTTGAGTAGTGGCTGTGTTTGCTCTGATGAACTAAAGGGACTCCTTTGGCCTTTTGAAGGTCTCATAGCAAGGTCTGGTATAGCTTTCCATCTATTTTGATGATCTTTGGATGAAGATAGCTCTTCCTTTGGATAGATTTATAACTGACACAGCCAGTTTGGGAAACCATTCACATAGTCCCGTCCCATCAACACAGAAAGCCATCTAGATGTCCAAGACAGGTCCTATGGGAATGAATCTGAGGTCAATTACTTTGATAAGGTGAAACCTGTGATTTGGATTATCAGAATTCATTGTCTTTAATTCCTTTAGCAACTGGAACATTATCACTGTTTAACAGAGCCTTTACCTTCAGCTCTAGCCCTAGAGAACTAATCCAAACTGCTTCCCAAACCTCAGCCCAAGGGATCTGAAAGTCTCTTTATGCCTCATCTGGAGTGCAGAAACACAGTAGATTTTCAATGGCATGTTCTCAGATTTTTTCAGGGTTAAATTTGTCTGCCTACTGCCTCAACCACTACCACAATATTGTAAGTCTCTGCTGTTGCAGAAGGTGGACCAGTGCCCTCCAGGAGGGATTGCACGCTATGTACTGAGATCCAATGTTGAGTCAATGCCTTTCTCAACAGGATGCATCAAATTATTTTATTCTCTGACCTTCCTAATCAGCAGATGACAGTCTTTCATGATGACTCATCTTGATGGGTTTCAGCTCCAGACAATAGGGTTGATCATTCTTCTGTGACAGCCCTGGCAGGAGTCAGACCTGGGGTTGTCCTTTCTCTGATGAGGCTACTGGGATTCCCCTGCTGGCCATTCCTCTGCTTGCATTTGTTTGTAGAGATGAGCCTCCAATCACATAATCCAAATGCCATCATTGACTGAGCTCTGTGTGGTACATGTTCAGGAAAGCTGAAGTTTCCACCAGAGGAGAAAAGACTGTGAGATAAGTTTCAAACATCCTGCTTTGTTTAGATTTGTAAGAATGGAAGAGTGAGCTGTACAGAAGGTCTGAAGGGACCAACTTCCAATCTGCTGCCCAGCTACATTCACACATTTCCACGTGAAGTGTCAAGGTCTAATGCGACTTAATGCACAACTTCCACTGGGGCTGTGACTGCCCATACTAACACTCCTTTGAACACATATACACTCCTTCGAATACACTTTCGGAGAGAGGAAGAACAAAAGACCTCGTCAAAGACTGAATAACTTTTTCTCTTTGACCCAGAGTGAGTCAATGCAAAAAACCCTAATTTGCCCATTTTTTCCTCACGGCATATAAAACTTAAACTGAACTGAGAACATGTGTTCAGAGGCATGCATGTGGTTGGGTGTGGGTGTGATCATGTTTGAGCTTGTGAGCATGTGCATCACTTGGGGTAAGCTGCACATCTGCAGTCTGTGCAACACCTCAGCTTGGCTTTGCAGCCTTATGTAAAACATACTGTTACGTCTATTGTCTTGCTGCAGCTACTACCTCTTTCCCATTTATCACTCCCTTCCTTTCTCTACCCTCTGTTTTTTCTTGCTTCTTTTACTAGAATATTCTTTGCTAGAATAAACTATTGCAAGCATGTTTTACTGACACTGTGTTTCTTTTCTGATCACACTTGTTTGAACCTGCATTTACAACCAAACTTTAGGATTAATCTGGCTAGGAAAGCCAATAACAGACTTGTGAGTACCAGAATCAGTTATGACAGTCTATTTACGTGTATGGAGTTTCAAGTACACATACAGGTATGTAGCACGCATAGCATGCATGCATTACAGATAGGGTTGTTGTGGAGGATTTACATACAACAATGGCCTCCAGGAAGTTCATATCCAGTCAAACTGTTTCCACTCTCCAGGAGGATAACAGATGACCTCAAATGCAGAAGAAAAGACAGGGATGAACTCTCTGTAATATGAATGACAGGCCATTTCTCTCTGCTATTCCTGCTGTCACAGCTGGCTGTGGTATCTTGGCTGTATAATGGGCCATCTATCTAAGCTATTGTACTGGTCAAGTACTACACCTGGGGCCTTAACATGTTACATTTGGATGCTTCCATTTTAAACCATCCTCCAGCAGCCAGATGAAAACCTTTTGACAATATAAATGTTCCTGGGAAACCCTCTTCAAGACAATTAAATAATGTAGATAACTAAACATGTGGTCCTCTACAAATCTGCCAAATTGAAATCCCTGAACCTTTTGAAGGGTACTTAGAGGATTAATGGAGACCTAAAAGCATCACACTGCACTGAAAAGTCCTTCTTGAATAACTGACTTGGAGAGATCTTGGGGACCTACTTCCACTGTTGCCCTGGTTTGAGCTAGAACTGAACCAATCTTGCCAGTGATTTTAATTTTCAGCATAGTCTCGTCTAATTAACTGCACTTTCTGAA
>WEIS01095607.1:836-18057 GCA_013389965.1 Todus mexicanus
TCTGTCAACAACATGTGCAAAACTCTTGTTACCGTTAACTTATTTTAGAAACACAACCTACTTGCTGGTCTGCCCCATTCCCATTGAATATGCAGCTGCCATAGGTTACCCAGAACAATGAGCATTATCCAGTAAGTAGCATCATTCCTCCAACTCACATTGACATGACAGACCATGGGTCTTGTCCTTAATTAACCGTGGATTACTGCTGCTTTATTAAGCACCAGTCTTTATTTTTTAATTTCTTTTTAACCTTA
The DNA here is from genome assembly GCA_013389965.1 of Todus mexicanus. Taxonomy (NCBI): domain Eukaryota; kingdom Metazoa; phylum Chordata; class Aves; order Coraciiformes; family Todidae; genus Todus; species Todus mexicanus. Next base: position 1,094 of record WEIS01095607.1, read on the forward strand.
TGGGAAACGTACACTTTTTTCCTTTATGGGGACCATACTGTGTAGTTTGCCTTTTGGCTCTGAGAACTGACTGCAGGCTTCAGCATTCCAAAGCCCCAAGAAATAGGGCTGATACAGGACTTGTGCTGATACAGGACTTGTGTAGCTGTGAGTTTTGCTTTGTGCTGCCTCAGCAACAAGGAGGAGGACTGTCTGCAGAATACTGTCTGTCCTAACATGTTTCTGTTCTTTTTTTTTTTGCCATTCAAAGTGCTTTCTCCCTAGAATTCAAGGAAACTCACGTTTTCTTTTTTCTGATGAGGTGTCAAATCCATTTACAGTAGCGTGGATGTTGGCTGAACTTTCTGCAGGTTCAGTCTATAACGGTTAAACTGAATGAAAGCCAAGAGGTTCTCTAATTTCTGTTATGAGTCAAGGGTCATGTTGTATATGGAGCAAAATCCATGTATAGTGACAGGAAGCAGTGTTTTCCCTATGTTTTAAATAAACAATAGTAGGTCCGATTTCTAGTTATTGGGGATAGGAAGATCTCTTTGTTCTATCAGATTTCTGTTTCCTGTGACACTCTATAAGGTACATCTCCTTCATGTTTGCTGGTATTATTTGTATTTTCTAAATGTGTGATGCAGCAGAATCTTAAAAATAACCGTCAACTTTGCTTTCAAGAAATTGCTGATGCCAAATAAAGTTCTAATTTTGGATTGCAGCAACTGCCCTAAAATGAGCACACTCAGCAAGAAATCCAACATGACTGTTTTTTTGATTTAGTATCATAGGTGAACTGAAGAAAGCACAAGTTGATAGATTCAAGGTACTTTAAATCTGTGAAGATGTTTAAAAATAATTGTTCTAAAAATTTATTATTCTTTTTCTTAATTGCTTACCAGATGGCAAAACTTCTAATTTTACTTCAATATCCTTGGATAAATTTTTCCACAAGATGTTTCATCAAACCAGTACATCTTAAGAGAAAGATACAACATACCTGTAAACTGCTAAAAGGAATACGATTATCGAATTTTGTCTGTTGACTGTTCACAGGAAGCTCAACCAGGGTCTGTGAAACAGGCCAAAGGCGTTGTCAGTCTTCTCACAGAAGATGCAGACAGTGCATGAAAATATTAACATTTCTTAAGAGTGTTAATTGCTCTCAATTAATGAACAATTATTTATTTCAATGAAAGTAGTTTCTGAGCAATATGAGGAATGCCTTAGAAATATATGAGACTATAATGGGATGTTGAATAGGCTCTTTATTGACATAGTGTCTTGCACCGTAGTGATTTGAAGAGCAGATTAGAATTTCAGATAATTATTATAAATGCATTTGTACTGCAATATTCACTTGAAAATCATTCTTCTGCTTAAAAACCTGTTTGTGGTAAATTAATTTGTTTAACACTCTTGGAAGGTGCCAAATTAATTACGGTTGTTTTGCTCTCTGCAGAGTTTGGGTGAGGTGAGTGTTAGTTTGACCATGTTCGTCCCTTCTTCTTTTCTTTCTGGTCTAGTCTAGTCTAGCAAAATGCAAGCTGGATTCCATGTAACAGAGGTGAGGTTTTTGCTGAGAAAGAATAGTTATGAGAGTTTTGAAACCACACAGGCCCCTGCAGATCTTCCACAAATTATTAGGAATGCAGGAGGATTTTTTTCATATTCATAAATGAAAATTCTTCCAAGACTTCAATATTAATTTTATATGAATAAATTTTTGAAGTAATAGTGGATGTGGAGGGATTCCCATTTCCCTTTTTTATAAGGGTATTTCCACAGCTTTCAAATCCTGTCAGCTCTTAGTACATAGGTAACAAACATATTCAGAGCTATTAAGATGTGATTGCTATGGTAAAAATTTGTTGGAGTTTTTTTATACAAAGCCTATGAGCCTCTGAGTTCATTGGTAAATACCGACTAAGGGGAGTATCTTCCCACGTTTTTATAACTTCATTTACACTTCTTGTTTAATGATAAGTAAGGGCTCTCTTGGCAAAACTCTTAAGCATATATGAGACTTCAGTTACACAGTTAACTGGAACTAGTGCCTTCACTGGTGTTAGGTATGTATTTCAGTATTTTTGAGAACTAATAACCAAAAATACTTAACTGCAGAGTAATTATCTAATTTTTTTTTTCTCAGTTTTGTGAGTCTGCAATGTGCCGAGAGCCTACACTGAACTTAGTGCGAAGAGTATTAGAAGAATTTTTTAAAATCCTCTTTTGTTTTATTTCACAGAGGATTTTTAATGCATTTTTTCTTCTTTTTTCTTTTTTTCTTTTCTTTTCTTTTCTTTTCTTTTCTTTTCTTTTCTTTTCTTTTCTTTTCTTTTCTTTTCTTTTCTTTTCTTTTCTTTTCTTTTCTTTTCTCTTCTTTTCTTTTCTTTTCTTTTCTTTTCTTTTCTTTTCTCTTCTTTTCTTTTCTCTTCTTTTCTTTTCTCTTCTCTTCTTTTCTTTTCTTTTCTTTTCTTTGGTCTTTATTCTTCTGTAGAAGGTTTCAGTTTCAATATGTCAGACTTTTCTTTCAGGTTTCTAAGTAGGTGGGGCATTTCCAACAAGATAACTGAAAGAAAGAATAGTAGGAAATCATAATCAATTTAATTCTACTATTTTGGTACAAATGAACAAGCTGGTATGACTGAGCAGGAACTAGGTGGGAAAAGAACAATGGCATGTTTACGCAATACTACTGAGTAATATGGGGCTAGATTTTGAAGCAAGGAGTTTGAGAATGAGCTAGTATTGGAAATTATAAGAAGTGTGTCCTGGTTTGAGGTAGAACAGAACAATTCTGTTCTATGATTTTTACTTTTCAGCTAAGTCTGTCTGAAGTTAGCAGCATGTTTTTGCAGAGAGTCTGCTTCCAGCAGTGATAACGCTACATGTTTATGGTTAGTACAAAGGATTGGTATGCAAACCAAGGTCACTGCTAGATCTCGTGTGCCACATCGGGGGGTGCAGAAAAGTAAAGGCTGCACCTTGAGGGAGGCGCGAACAGGACAGGTGACCCTAAATTAGCCAACGGGGTATTCCATCCCATATACGTCATATTCAGTATAAAGCTGAGGGATCACGAGGGTCTCGGCCCTTCTCTCTTGGCCCTTTCGCCATTTTGCCCTTCGTCTTTCGTTTCCCTGAGCTCGAGCTGCTCTCTCGGCTTTGAGACTCTTCCTCGCTGGGTTTGGCCTTGGCAGCTTCAGCTTTGCCCTGAGGCCTCCGGCCCCGGTCTCAGCCCCCGGCTCAGGCCTTGGCTGGGCCCCAGGTTCTGGGCCGCATCCCTGAATCCAGCTCCCGGTTCCCGTCTGCTGCTGGGCCCTTCCACAGCATCAGTGGGGACGGGGACGGATTTAACACCAGGGGGGTTGGGTTCGATACTTGTTTTGTACATATTTGTATATATTTACTTGTTATTATTATTTTCATTTAGTTTCCTTTCCTAATCGATAAGTCTCTCTCCTTTATTTCCTTTCTTGCCTTTTTGGGTGGAGAGGGGGAAGAGGGCGTTCGGTTGCAGATTTGGGAGGGCCCTGACCCCAAACCGTGACAAAGTGTAAACAGCTTAAATGTTTGCAAATATTATGCTAGAAAGTATCTTACAGTTCTGCTAGTTTTAGCTATCAGAGCAATTGCAGACTGCATTCAGTAGCAGCTTGGACCATTAATGGCTTGTAAAAAAAGTAGTCGACTGAGTGGTCTTGCTGACACTTTTCAGGTACGAGTGAGGAAATGTTTACAAAGGAATAAGAGACGTGTCCAGCATACTGACTAATAGATTAGCTGTAATTCAAAATGTTAGAGACCAACTTTTGGTAAGGCAGTTTGGCAAAGAAATTACAAAGTTTAGCCTATGATTATAAGATGATGGAAAAAGGCACAAGAACAGTAGTGGTGATAGAAATGTGAGAAACATCAGTGTAGAAGAGAGTCTTTAAAGAAAAGAACAGCAGGGTTTTGAAGTTACTCTCTGCACAATTGGGGAAAGAAAATGAATATGCAAAAGGAAACCAGATACGCTGAAAATAGTGTATAAAGTTACAGATGATTTCATGATTAAGGATAAAGATAGCCAAACTGAAATTCTGAAAATAAGGTGAAAAATTAATTACCAGCAAGAAGAGTCTCAAAATAACTCTTAACTTAAAGATAACTAAAAGGAAATTTCAAAGAGGAGAGCCCACATACTTAAAGAGACACTTCTGCAAGAAAGGTTCAGAAGTTTCATATCCCTGATGTGAATTTAAATGCTAACACCTGCAACTGTTCTATCACGGGGAAAATAGCCAAGGTTTGGTATTGTACAGGATCATAAGGATAGAATGACAGAACAAGTTATCTTTGTCATCAGATTGTCTTCATCATTCTAGGCTACTGCTATTTGCTTGGACAACAGCGTCAAACCGTTGCAGGGAAGCAGAGGCTACGAAGGCATGTGATAATCAAGAAGGAAGTATAGGCATGTGATAGTGAAGAAGGAAATATCTTAAGTTCCTTTCAGTCTGAGAACAATTTTATATAGAGAGAGAACTATATGCTCATGAGAAGTAGATCTTTCAGATACTTTTAAAACAGCAGCGTTTAAAGTGTTTCAGTGCTTAGTGCAGTGGGACTTCCGCAATCTTGAATACACCAAAAAAACTTGGGGCATTTGTCATTGTGGTACTGCAAAACCTCTTGGCAGGGAGGCAGCTTTCCTCCCAAGGGTGATTTTTCCTTTGTGGCTATCTTCGTATAAGGTGTTGGGGTTTTATGTGTTTGTACTCGTTAGATTATTATGCCATGACTTCCTCTGCCCCAGTACTTGAGGCTGTCTGCATACTTGGAAGGAGTTTGTACAACTTCTGACTGTCCAAAAGGAAAAGAAGAAAGAGGAAATTACTGTGAGAACGTTCCCTGCAGCTGCCTGTGTGTCTGAATAAGAAAAATTATGTACATATTCAGACAATGACAAAGAAGTCATTAGGGATCAGTTATTGGTATTTTTGTCAGGAAGGAGCTCTGTTAATGTGCATCAATCTATCAACAAATTATTAGTAAATGTATTATTGTGGACTCTTGTTTTGGGTATAGTTGGAGTATTTAAGAAAAAAGGAAAATTAGAAAATATTACATTTCACTTCTGCAGACTATTTACAAAGTAGGCTATTATGCAGAAAAATCTAGAAAGAGCAGCAAACTGTGTATGTTGTGAACATGTTAAGAGGCAGACTATTATTTTTGCATCTGTATAATGTAAGTTATTGTGTACGGGATATACAGCTGGGAATGATTTGTACTACAGCTGGTTGAAGCATAAGATTTTAACATGAGCAAAGGTTGTCCGGGTAGCATAGGCCCATCTGCATTTGAAAGTGGAGATGGTAACAGTAAAATTCTGAAGCTTTTGAGACTTTCAGAGAACATACTTTTGTATGTGTGTTATAAATAAATCTTTTTAAGGTTGCAAGTGATATAAAGTTATCTGATATTAAGCAAGCTCAGTTCCACTCACTTTTTCTGTGGTAACTCCCTACTAGAAGTGTTATGTTACACAAAATCCCTAGTGTTAGGAATCACAGTTGAATCTAAATTCTGCATGAGATCTTTCTCTCTGTAGTCCGAATATTGTTCTTTGTTTGATGAGCTCTCTGGATAGATTCTTCACAGTCAACTTTAAGGCTTTCCTGTAGGAACCCAGAGGAGCCTGTCTGTGGAGGGGCTCACAGCAGACACTGCTGGCTGCTTGACATCAGGCGCCCGGGTTCTCCACAAGTGCTGGACGGTTACCTGCTCTTCATCCAAGCTTCACTGATCTGAGATTTATTGTGTGTTTTATAACGTTCTTTATCAGGCCTATTTCTAAACAGAAATTGTTTTCCTGGTGTAACTGAGAGACTCTGCATGTGTCCTGCTCCAGGGACTAAAATCTCAGTCTCTGTTCAGGGATGTTACTTCTCTTGAGTTCTCTGGAATTTAAGTGCACTTAGTACAGAAAAAGCATGAGCTTCTGGCAAGAGAAACTGCTGTGAGAATCTGTGTCTTTCTTGGTGTTCTTTCCTTGTCTAGAAGTGAATGTGTTTATAGGAAATGGGACAAATGGGTGTCACTTCCCATGTAAAAACTCTCTAGAAGCTGCATATAGCCCAAAGCTGTTGGGTTTTTTTTCTCAGTTTCTCAGTTATGATGCCTTTTCTTTTTCATTTGTAATCTCATAGCATTTCCTCATAATCATGAGGACATTAAGCCAATTCCCTTAAGTAATGGGATTTTTAAACTTTCGCTTCCCTTGCAGCTTATTCAGAGGATAGTAGATGTAATTGAACACCTGTGTTTTTATTGTACCTATGCCCGCGTAGTTGATGTAGATTACCAAAACAGCAAAGATAACTGCCACTGATTCATTTATTGGTTTTTTCCACCCACTTCTCTGGAGCTCCTGAACTTCGTTAACTTTGAATGCCTAATTTGAGTAAGTGAGTTTTCAGAGTGATAAGCATTCTTTACTAATTTAGTTAGGAAAAAGGTAGTTCTCATTAACTTCAGTTGTGGCTAAACAAGGCAAAGTTCAGGTTCTGCCTTGTCCTCCAAGTCCTCTTTCATTCCCACAGTCAATCTAACTCCTGCAGTAAAGGAACTGAAGGTTTCCTGGGAAAACAAGTATTAGCACGTAAGTAAGCTTTAACTCTCTTCTTCCCTGTGTTATAGCATGTGGGTTTGCATCTTAGTAACATTTTTAAACATAATGCTTCATTGCAGAAATTCCATCTTACTGTGTCACACCAACAGAGAGCATGGGAACGCCTGAAACTCACAGCTCCACCAGATTAGCTGTGCTGTTGAGCTGTGATGTATGTCCATTCAGGACTATCCTGAGTATGTACAAGCAAGAACTGAAACATGTTGTTTCTTCTGAAGGGATAGTGTGTGTATGGTCTGGTCATACGTGCAATCATTAGATAATGCCTCTCTGTGGAAATAGGTGAACTTTTTGATCAAAAAACCTTTAAAAATTTGTTAAAATTTACAGAGTTGGAAGTATTTTAAGGAACATCTTAAACTAAGTAATGTGAACAACTATATATTTTTGGATGTGGGATATTTAAAAGTATATTGGAAGAGGACCATATATGCCATGAAATCCATTGAGGACTTTGCAACGACCAACCTTTTTTGTGTGGAAGTTGCAAAAATACTGTTGCTGTGTTTCAATCTCTAATATGGTTGAATAAGCAAGAACCTGAAAATGTATTTTCTACTGTGTTTATAAAATATGCATGTACACAGGCATTCTTATGCACAGGGAATGATCACACCTCAGAGAATTTTCAGGTGTACATAGGAAATGATTCTGTAATGAATTTAAGGATGTTGGCAGTACAGAAAATTTACACAATTCAGTAGATGTTGTGAGGGGTGCAGACATTTTCAAAATATTCTTAACTTCCAGTCAATATCTTAAAGCCATTTCCTTTATGGGAAGAGTATGGTCATTCTCATCAACCTGCTTTAACTCATGTACCATAAAGACAAAGAATGGGGACTGGGTTGTCATTACAGTCTGACAGAACTAGGGAAGGACAGTACTTCCTAAGTGTCTGCTCTCCAGGTTTCTTAAAAGCTTAACTTAATCTCCTTTTCTCAAAGAGAAAAAATGGACTAAACCAGGAGATGTACTTTGGAAGGGATGCCTGAGGTGGATTATGTTGTATCAAATGATGTCAATACAGAACTTGCCTATGTAATTTGTTTGTTTGTTTGTACATAGCTACTGATGTGGGGGTTTCTAAGAAAGTGTTTTAATCAATAGTCATCTTCACTAGAACAAGTTTGGAAGTACAAAACGCTTCCATTTTATTAACAGCATTTGATCCATGACTAATTGCTCAAAACACGTGAAGCTGTTTTTCCATAAATGTATCCTTATGGTTTTAATGAGCATTTTTAAAGTCTAAAGGTAACCCTCTAGCTGAATGAAAACACTCACCAAGAGCAAGGAAATTAGTTTAGTTCAGTGGTTCAATTTTTGTGAGTGTGTGTGTATTCTTAAGGCTTTTAATTTTTACTGTAGTACCTCAGAAATACGAGCTGCCTCAGTGATAATGAGAAGACAGGTCCTTCATTCAGCTAGGTTCACATCACGTTCTGATCTGGCGTGCACACAGTCGTCAGTTTGCAGAGAATTCACAGCTGTATGAAAGCTTAATTTCAGTGATTGAGAAGATTTCCAAACAGGACATAGAGGCTGTAATGAGATGAACTGCATTAAGGTGACTCTTTTAGCATTTTGCCTCTGTAGCTGAGGTTTTGAAAAACAGGAAATTATTTTAGGGTGGAGACTCCTAAAGCACCTAGTGTTCTTTAACGTAATTGTGTGAAATGCCTACATTTCTGTAACTGCTACATGGATATTTGGGGTTCTTTATCTTTCGTCTCTTTGCTTCCTTCATATTTTTAAGCTTCCGCTGATGTTACCAACTAACTGCCTCTTACCAGCTTTCAAATAGACACCAAAATGAAACAAAACCATGGAAACTAGCAAAATAATTGGAAAAAAAATGTAGCTATAGCAGAGGAAGGAATTTTGTCATGCTCCCATCACAGAGCTGATTCTCAGTACAGCCATCACAAAGCAAGACTGACTTAAGAAAGAAATTTTAAAATTATTGATCCTAAAAGCTGTACCGAAAACCAAGTTTAAATTTTTTCTACATCTGGGGACCGGCTATGTGTTAGCATCAGATGTGTATCTGTACCCAGTAAAAAGTAATGGGAAACCAGCCTAGTTGCAGCAGTAGCATTACAGCAAGTTGACTAGCCCCTAAATGCAGCAGCCTTCTAACTAAGAAATTCTTATGCTCCACATGCCATAGCATAGCATGACCTATACTGGAAGCTGTACGGTCTTGTAACATACGTAAATGCTGTAATATATTTTGTTAGAATGTGTCCTGCCTGCTACCATGTGCTTTGTGTTTTACCAAAACCATTTTTTCTGCTTGTATTTCATACAAAACTGCTCATCCTGAATTGTCTAGAGCTCGTCCAGGGGCATGGTGCAATCCACAGTACATACACTTAAGCTACCCCAAACATTGCCCTCGGCACCAGAAGGAAAACTTCTTTGCCACTGTTGCTCCAGCTGTGTTAGTCCTGGAAGATTTTTCCTTCCATTAGGGACATGTAGGGTTGGTTAGAGTAACATTGTTTGTGAAATAAGAGAACAGACTGTAGCAGCCCAGTGCTGTGCAACAACAGTTAGTTTCCAACTGTCCTAAGAATATTTTCCCTTTTAAAAGATATTTTAAATAATATTTAGTTGGGGTTTATTGTTTCAAATGAAAGGCCCTACCTCCCTCTGCTCCCCAAAATGTTCCCTGTAAAAAAAAAATTATAAAAAAATAATTAGAGGTAAACTTCCAGTGACATAGTGGCATTGTTTTAACATTACTTTTCCTAGCAAAGGCTGCTTGTCTTGGCAGTCATTTATAATTTTGAAGTCCTTCCAAAGGAAGACAAGGCTCCATCCTCTTTGAACTGGTCCAAAAGAATCAAAATTCAACAACTACAGCTAATCCTTGCCAGTAACTTTCTGAAGTTATTGCAAATAAAGAACGTGCAATGCCTGATTAGTAGCAAGATTTACAGTGCCCTCATGAAGAAAATCTCATGGGTACTTGTATGTCCAAATCAGTCTGGTTACATATTTCTCAAGAGAGAAGCAAATAAAAATATATTAGTGTCTCTAAATTGCCTTATTTTTTTTCCAAATGATTACTGTCTCTAACTCTAATGCTTTACTACACAGTGATGCTGGATGGACATTCATAAAACATATGATGAGAATGTCAACTCAAAAAATCTATAATAACATGATAAGGAACAGAATCTATTACCCAGGGAAAAATGAAATAAAACAAATCCAACAAAAACAAACAAGTCAGGATATCCACTGCAATTCTGTACCTGCACTGGGGAGATGACTTCTGTGTTGTGATGACGGTTGTGACAAAATCACAACAAGATATGGGTGAATTATTTTTTTTGTCGCTAAAAATTTTTTTCAACCATTCTTAAAAGGAAACAAAAATTGAAATTGAGTGATCGAGTTTCCTATTTTCTTGTATATGAACTTTATGTGCCGTGTAGAGAATAGAGTACTTTTGAAGACTTACATAATTCAACACGTAGATGCATTGGTTCAACACTTGTGTTGTCTAGAAGGATTCCAAAAGAACTTGGAATGTTGTATTATTTTTTTCTCCCTTTAATACTAGTTAGGTATGTAACTTGCCTGTGTAGTTCATTTACAGCAACTATTTTCCATCCCAGCTTGAATAGCAGCGTGTTTCCTCTGGGCTTGTTAAACAGTCAAATAGCAGTTTCCATCAGAAGCAGTAGCCCATGGACTCCACTTGTGCAGATGGAAACAACTTGGTGATAATGGCATTCACCAGCAAAGTGAAAAAAAAAAGTTTATAAATGAACTTAAATTTCAATAAATCTGAGATAATTTCAACTATAAATTCCTTGTCTTATGGACTAATAAGTTCATTGTTGAAATGAGTTAAGCTTCTTTTTGGTGTGGAGTTTCTTAATACTGAAAAAAGAAATGCAGATAGAGCATACGTGTGGCACAAGGAAACAAATTATTTGTATTTTGTATAGCTGCACTAAAAGATAGCTTATAAGGAGACAATTGTAGTAGTAATCTGCAGTATATATGTAAATCACTGAGTAGAAACTTATAAAAGAAATTATGAGGAGAAACAGATATGTATTTTCTCTTTTGCGTATAATTATTTAGTATATATGACACTTTAGACATTAATAACTTGTTACATTGATGTATCTGCTTGTGTTTCACATAAACCAGAAGATTTTTTGTAATATAATATAGGTCATGAAGTTTTGCATTTTAAGGAGTTCTAAACTGTCACTGGGAAAGAATATCCTTTCAAAGGCACATGTCATAGAATCATCAGGGTTGGAAGGGACCTCAAAGATCATCTAGTTCCAACCCCCCTGCCATGGGAAGGGACACCTCCCACTAGATCAGGTTGCTCAGAGCCCCATCCAGCCTGGCCTTAATGATTTCCATGGATGGGGCTTCTACCACCTCCCTGGGCAACCTGTTCCAGCATCTCACCACCCTCATCGGGAAGAACTTCTTCCTAACATCCAATCTGAACCTACCCAGCACTAGTTTTGATCCATTCCTCCTAGTCCTACCATTACCCGACATCCTGAAAAGTCCCTCATGGGGACTTTCTTGTAGGCCCCCTTAAGATACTGGAAGGCCACAATAAGGTCTTCTCGGAGCCTTCTCTTCTCCAGACTGAATAACCCCAACTCTCTCAGTCTGTCTTCACAGGAGAGCTGCTCCAGTCCTCTGATCATCCTCGTGGCCCGTCTTTGGACACGCTCCAGCACATCCAGATCTTTCTTGCAATAGGGACTCCAGAACTGGACTCAGAGCTCCAGGTGGGGTCGCACAAGCGTGGAGCAGAGGGGGAGAATCGCCTCCCTCGACCTGCTGGCTACGGTCCTCTTGATGCAGCCCAGGATATGACTGGCTTTCTGGTCTGCAAGTGCACACTGGCAGCTGATGCTGAGCTTCTCATCCACCAGTACCCCCAAGTCCTTTTCTTCAGGGCTGCTCTCAAGCCAGTCCCTGCCCAGCCTATATCGGTGCCTGGGATTGCCCCAACCCAGATGCAGGACCTTGCACTTGGTCTTGTTGAACTTCATGAGGTTGGCATGGGCCCACCTCTCCAGCTTGTCAAGGTCCCTCTGGATGGCATCCCTTCCCTCCAGCGTATCAGCTGCAGCACACAGCTTGGTGTCATCAGCAAACGTGCTGAGGGTGCACTTAGTGTCCCCCATGGCTGGGATTAAACTGCTGATATAAACACCTCAGTGCAGGATATCTGCTGTGTATCTATAGATGTCCATACGCCAACTCACATAGTTACAAAAGTTCAGTAAAACTGGTCCAAGTCATACAGCTAGGTGGAATGTATAAAATATGAAAATAAAGAATCAGTTTTTCCCTGGCAATGAATTTAACTTTTAGACCGTCATAAACTTTAAATTCCTTCTTTTTTACATTTTTTGTTCTCTCTCTAATTTATTTTGATTAAAGGTCAGATATTAAGCTCACAGCATAATTACAGGCAATTTCAATGTTATAAATATCACAGCGTAGATGAAATAAGGAAGATTACTTTTCTTATCTGAAGAATAGCAAGTAACGTGCTTTCATGAGTGAGAATTCCTCTCGTTTCCACTCAAATGTTTTGCATTTCCTTGAAGTAAGTAGGTTTTGATTTCAGATAATGATACTGTCTGATTATATGGTACTTTTTAGTTGGGAAACTTTCAGGAAGTTTCTTGCTGTTTTCAGAGTTAAAGTGCTGGAATTTTATACAAATTTATATGCTCCACTATTTACCACTCTGTGTATATTGTCCATTCTGCATGGGGTTTGATTACTTTTTTTTTTAATTTTGTGGTTTTTCATTGTTGAAGGAACAATATTTGCAGTAAAGTGAGCCAAGAAAAGAAGGAAGTCATACCTCAGGCAAGGGGACATAATATTCTGTGTGAATAAGGAAATTATTTAAAGCACTGCATGATGAACTTGGCCTGCTGTGTGCCCACTTTGTCTTCCGCTGAAGCACCCGCTGTTGGCTTTTGCTGTAAGTTCGACAGTGGACCAACAGTAAATGCTGCTGATGTGGCAGATGATCTGTTCCTTAGGCAGATTTTGCCAGAGTACACTTCTGGCCTGAGAATCATGGGTCTCTCTGTCCAGGTGGCCAGCTTTGTCAGGACAATAAATTGATGTTCTTTCTTCTCCATCCTGGAGGAAGTGTGGAGGAGGGAAGATGGTCTTCCTTCCAAAGGATATTAGCCTTTGCCATAGTGATAGAAAAAGCTGATGAATAGATCAACCAGAAAGCTACGAAACAGAAGGGTCAGAAAACTTATGGCAAAGGAAAAAACAACAAGAATATTGTATATGTCAGGACTCTGGTTGCCATTTCATAAACAAACTTCTTCCTATTTTTGTATATTTTACTCGGATATCCTGTTTCTTTCTTTATCCCCTGTGTGACATTGGGATTTTGAAAAGGATTGAAGCCATAGGAAAGTTTCATCTATGGTGTATTTGGAGAAGGTAGAGATTTTTATGCTAAAATTAAGAAATGCTTAAAGAGTGATAGGAGATGCTACTAAAATGGTAAACGCCAGTTTTCTCGCAAGAGAAACAGGTGAAGAAGCACATTGGAAAATAAACTGCCTTTGAGAATATATTCATTAGAGATTCACTAGTCCATATGTTTCATTTGAAACCTCTTGGTATTTTGAAATTAGTTTTGACAGGTATTTTCAAGTTGTGTTGCAAGGCCAGCTTTCATTCTTTAGATAAAGATGTTAATTCTTTGTGATAAAGTTTGCAAACTTTACTATGGCAAAGATAGCCTCCTGAGCTACAGCCATCCTTTGTACTTGAGCCCTGGGATGAGTGGCCTGTCATAGCAGAAGGTTGCCTATAAAGTATTTAAGAATCTTGTTCCTCATAACTTCAGTTATGCAGATCCTTGGCAGCAAACTAGCTCTTTAGTTTTTCAGTCATTCCAGGTTTTAGTGCTAGTAAACATGTTGTTTTCAGTGTTAAGAAATCAGTTAGTAAGTCATTACACAGCTGAAGGGAACAGTGCAAGGTCTAACAGTATCTCCAGAAGATTCTCTGCTTGAGGCCATGGGTTTTAGATTAGGCCAGAATAAAAACCTAAGTGAGGAAATGACATGATTAATTTGTTGAAAACTTCCCTTTAGAGGTGGATGTCAACAGGTGGCTTTGTAACATCACGAGGGCAAAGTCAGTGGATGAAGAAGCTGCTGCGCTGTGGAGGCAGCCAAACTGTGGCAACAGGACTGTGAGGTGGCCTGAGAGTAGTGCAGTAGTAGCAGCTGGCAGACAAAACCAGCTGGTTTGCAGTGCAAAAGTTTGGCAGAGTCTCTGCAAAATTGGGGTGCTCAGAAAAGCTCATCTGTTAAAATTTAGTGGCATTTTAGATTCAGGAATGGCTGAGGTTATGTTGCATGGAGAAAAAGAGATTCGGCAGTAATAATGCAGAGGAGAGCTGAATAAAGCAGTGGAGTTGGCTTTACAGTGGCAGAACAGACCAGGTGATTCCTGAGTTCTACATGAACTAGCATTAATTAGTAATATTAATTTCTACTTTTCTACACTGTTTAGGATAAGATTTTTCAAAGGCTACAAGGTTTAGGAATATAAATTGCTAGACTTGTATTTCCATATCTCCTAGACTTTTCTCAAACTCCTTTCCATTGGCTTGCAGGACTTTTCTTGTATTGAATTATGCTCTCAAAACCACAAACTAAATGCATAGACACCATCTCTCTCTGAGTTCCTGTGTAAATGCCTGTATCATTTGTGCTTCCCCCATTCTTAAGCTTTTGTCTTTACATCTGGTTTTGGCCAGTGTCAGAGATGCGATTCTGTCTTAATAAAATTCTGACTGATCCGCTGCAAGTGTTCGTATATTATGATAAAAATCTAAGTTTGATAAACCAAAGCTTCAGTGGTGTGTCAAAGTCTGGATAGTGCCATCTCTGTCTCCATATAAAAACTACACTGTTACTGAATTAGCTGGAAAAAAATACTGAATAAACTGGAGAAAGTTTTCATGTAGAGTTGCCTTTCTTCTAATATACGATGGACAAGATCTCAAGCAAATAGTTCTAAATGTAAGGGAGAAAAGGCAGTAGCAGAATTTATAAATGAAAAAGGTTCCTTTTAGTGTAAGAAGATAACAAGTATAGCTTCCAACCCAAAACGTATTATGTGTTTTATAATACATGAAAATAAGAGTAAGAGAATAAGAATATTCTCTATAATCTTTTATCTGAACTGTATGTGGTAGCACCATTTGTCTTTCCAGTTTGGCTGCTTTGGAAGACAAGTCTTTTTTCCTAAAATCTGTGAGATACTGAAGACTTATGACTATTTAATAATGTTTCTAGAAGAGCTTTTTCCTTAATAGCCATTTCCTGATTTCTGTTTTTTCTCTGTTTTGGTTTGATTTGTTCTTTCATCCATTTGCATTATTTATTGTGTTTGGTGGAGCAACTGTAAGCAATTCCTAAGCAAAAGGTGGGGCTTGTCAGGAAAGATTTTAAGTTTTAGAGTAAGAAGGGCTTACAGTGTTTATAAGAATTTGGTTTACTGCTCTTTCAAATAGCCTCTCACTATGTGGATCCTGGAAGTTTTACAAAGTTCATGGCAGTGTCTGGCATTCATGCGTAGATTGAGTTGTGAATTTCTCAGAGAAGAGCCTGTGAAATTTATGTTTGTATAAAGCACTACTACATTGGCAGGAATGGTAGATTTCATTTCTCTTGAATGGCAATATTTTAAAGCACCCTTGGGCTCCTGGGCACTTACAGCATATTCATTTCGGAAGCGCCAAGCTGTTCTCACTGTTACTGAACACTTCTGTGTGTTGTAAACCCAGATGTGACAATGCAGGCTGTACTTCACTAAAGGCTCTTGACATTCCACGTACTTGAGACAGCTCTCTGAAGAATGTAGACATTTCTCTTTGAGACACGGTGAGCAGTTACAGCCAAGATAAAACTGAAGGTTCTCTATCACAGATCATTAGGCTTCCATAGTGCTTCACCTTCAGTGACCTTAAAGAGTAGCTATGAAATTGTTACACATGATATGCTTTGGTTGTTATGAAATTACCAAGAAATTACATATGACTTCTTGCTTTTTTTTTAATGTCCTATTTCTTCTGATTAGATCCTGCCAGGATTTCCAGTTATTCACAATGGTTTGCTTTATAGGTATGTGCCAGAAAAGTGCTACCCCCAGTCAAGTCCAGTAGATAACTCTCCTGTCAGTCAAAGCACTGAACCTCGTTGTCCAAGTTTCAGTCTGAAAAAGGATCAGAAGGGTAAAGTGAATCTTAAATCGCATGTTGTACAATACAAATCCTGATGAAAATAGACAAATACCATAGTATGTAATGCATTCATTAAAACAGTAAATTGTATAAAGAACAGTAAGAAAATAAAAGACCAAGATTAGTTTACAGATAATTCACAAAAAATGAACCTAACTTCACAAAGAACGTTACGCAAAGTTGTTGGCTCATCATTTATTCTTCTTTATAGTAATCTGCAGCTTTAGTCTAAATTAATGGTCTTTTTCAACTGGTTCAATCCTTTTGATTACTTAGAAAACAGTGTTGTCAATTGTGTTAAAAAAGTAATATGATGATCGAGTAGGAACTACTAAATAATGAAGATTAATTTAGTCATTGTATTCCTGCTGGGTAGTTATGGACTTTTAAACACACTGCTTACTTTTCAACCTTGTGATAAGTTTGTGTTCATTCTTACAATTATAGACTCCACCTGAAAATTTGTCCTCCTTTTCATTAAATGTGAAAACCTTCTGGGCATATTTTAAAATATTTTTATTTATTAATTTTCCAATTAATAAATTGCATATTAAAATAAGTAAAAAATAAACGTTCCAATTTAAAAGCACGACATGCAGGATAAAGGGAAACAATTTTTCTTGAATTGTCTGAGATCCTAAATTGTTAATAGAATATGTTTTCTATATACAAATACATTTTCTGAAGCCATAAGCTACGGCAGGATCCGTATGCTGACTGTGGAAGTAGAATGAGTATCTCTTCATGCCACAAAATTCAGTATAGTCATTGCAAAAGACACCTGAAAGTTTAAGAAAAGCAAAGTCAGCAGCTGGATCTTAGCACTGTAACAAGTGAATTGGTATAATAAAATACAATAAGTGATTTAAAGACTGCTAGTTTTATATCACACACTTTAGACTGATAACACAGAACTCCTAGAGAGTATTTCTTTTCAGTGTGAGCTAGTTGTATTGTATTCATTCAAATAATCTATGAAACCAAGTGTAAGAT
>WEIS01095622.1:3385-16431 GCA_013389965.1 Todus mexicanus
TGGGGGGGGGGGGGTGTATGACTGTTATGATGTTCAGCATGGTATCTCAGAAGCTGAAACGTGCTTTTTTGAGGCCTGTGCTTGCCTACCTGCTGTGTGGGCTCAGGGCACAATAGCTGACCCCACCTGGGGCCTTCTACTCTCTTCCATTTTTCTGAAAGTCAGGTTTTGCTCGCCAAAGTGTTCTTTGATGTACGTACTACCCATGGATCCGTCCTGGAGCTGCTAAGGGTTTTCAGGAGTTAGGAGTGAAGTGTGCTACAAAGCAAGTTAGGTAGGAGCTCAGGGCTGTCAAAGTTCAGGCCAGTGCTGTGTGGTGTGAAGAGCGCTTTGTAATTGTACAGAACTCTCTTGGCTAAACCTTTAGGAAGAATGCTTTGATTCCTAGCTTAAAGCAGTAAGTTTTGGAAGGTTTGCAAACTCCAGTTGTGGGATGCCTGAGGAGACAGAAGCTTTGATGGCTGTGGGTGGTATTTGGGGACTCTTGGCCTTCGAAAGGAGTGACCCCCAGGAAGCTGTGTGAAAAGATGGGTGCACCTTATCTGCTGCTAGTTTAAAGAGGTTTAAACCCCTGGGGTTTATTAATTTTTGTCAGAACCTTAGCGTTGCTCTAAGTATATTAAATTGTGGGGAAAACTCATATCTATAAAAGGCCTTCTCTTCCAAAGCACTAGACTCTTCAGATCCAAGCTGCTGTGGTACAACAAACCTGCCCCAGCCAGAGGAGTGGCTGAGAAATGGCAGTTCTTGCTCCTGAGAAAGGGGAGATTCGTTGAGAGTGACCTTTCGGCCCTTCAGATATTTCATAAATGGGCTCTCCTGAGGTGCTGTTATTTAACTACAGGCATCAGAAGTTGTTCTCCTGCTGGCTCTACAGCTCTTGTTCATTGACAGGTTAGAGCAATCGACACAATTCCTACTGGGCCACGGCTTTGGAAAGGTCACGTACATCCCAGCAAAGCCTGTCACTTACCTTTCAAGAACAGTAGGAATCAAATTGTATCAGTAACTGTGACCAGCAAAGCTACAGGAAATGTTTTGCAGCTTAATATTCTATTACAGATTAGAGCCACTGGGAAAACTTTTGAAGTAAAACAAGAAACAAAATAAATAAAAAGCTCTTAAAGGCTGAAGTCTTATAGCAGTGCTGTTTGGCAGTACAGACGTAATTTGTTGTGGATTGCTGTGGAAATTTTCTCACTGAAACTCACCAAATAACCTCTTTTTTAAGGGAGAAAACCCCAAACACAAGCCAATAAATAAACAAATTAGGACACCCCACCCTCCGAAACCCCAACAACCAAACCACCCAAAACCCCATGCCAGCTTGTACTAATTTTACAAGAAAATTATTTTGCCTTTGTGGATCTTCTTAATGGATAAGAAGGAACTATATTCCACATTATGTGTTTGGGTGCTTAGTGCAAATGTGGGTTTGCACCAGAATTCTGGAATTTTAAATGTTGTGTTTGTCACTTGGGATGCTGTGTTGCCAGCACTGCTGGAGCTGGGAGCACCAGCTGCCTGTGAAACACTCATGGAAGTGATGGCTTGCTTGCAGCAGGGAGCTGGCTGGCTTTCAGAAGAGAGGAGAGAGGATAAGAAAGATAAAGAATTGTGAAAGGTGGCATTTTTAGGTCGTGTAGGTGCTATGGTTGGCTGGATCAAAGGTTCTAGTGTCAACTCTACAAGTGCATAGTTCTCTTAGGGAGCATGTTGTGTTGTATGTATGAACTAAAGTTTTACCTTTTTAAGGTTTTGTGGCAAGATACAGTCTCCGTGGTACTGCGCTGAGTAGGATATTTCTATTCTCTATGCGGTATCCAGGCATCTGCTTTGCAGTCAGGAAGTGACTTTTCAGTGTAGTAATGGGAGTGGGCACCTCTAGATTTGCCTGAAGTGAGAACAGTACCAGAGATTAGTTTAAATAAAATTCATCAACCATATGCATTGTGTAAGCCACAGGTACTGCACGCTTTGGGATGGTGAAAAATCTGCAGAAGCAGCGCTAAGCATACATTAGTTACTTTTGCATCCATCATAAATAGGTCCGCTCTTGAAAACAGATTCTGTTCCTCAGTAGAAAAACGTATCTGAAAGGAGGTGAAGCTGAACTAACTGACTCAGGTGCATTCCACTGCAATCTATATCTAAGCAATGGTCAGGTTATTCTGATTCACTTGGTTGGATTTGTCTAATGTACATTATTAATAATAGGACATTTTGCTTGCCTTGAAAATCATGTTTTAAAGCCCTTTCCTAATTCTGGAAAACCTGGTTCATGACTTCTAAAGGTGTATTTGAACTTTGGTATGCTAGATGCAAGTCTAAGCCATTTTTGAAACTGGTGCTTAGCACTTGTAAAAGCCTGCTGAAACACATCATCTGAAACATTCAGAACAGGAGGAGAGGTTTTAAATTCAACTGTCCTGTCTTCATTTGTGAAAGAAATACTGGTTTTCAAGCAGAGTGCGATGCATATATACAGTAGTGCTTTGAGGACCTCTGTCATGTGAACAGATACATGTAGAATGAAGGGGGAGGGGGGGTTGTCTCTCTGCTTTGGGGTTTGGCTTTAGCTTGATTAATTTGTTTATATGGCCCCAAGGCCGGAGCATGAGATGAGGTGCTGCCACCAGGGCTACACACATTAACCTCAATGGGAGGCAACAGAAAAGGTTGATAGCAATGGTGTCTGTTGCCAGCTGTAAATGCCTACACAGCATGCTTGTGTTACATCTCACTGCCTGTGTTAAAATGAACTTCATTCCTTGTAGTCACTTCTACCTTAATAAAAATGCGTTGCTTTTAAAACCATAGCAAAATTCGAATGGCAGCTTGGTACTTATGGTAATAAACTGCTGATAGATTCCTCCCGTAAAGCAGCTAACTGGGTGTTCTGGAGTGGCTGCATTCAGAGCTCCACAGCATCTGCGAAACCCTGCCGGGCTGCCTCTCCTTGCTGCCGTAGCAACACAAAGCCAGAAGCAGGAGCTGTAAACTTTAAAATATGACTTTTCAGCCAGAGCGCATTCTCCTGCAGTACCAAAATCTTTCCCTGCATTTCAAGTGAGTGGGAGATTGTTTCCCCAGTCATAAGTCTGACTGTAAATGCTATAGCAACCAAAATTAGGCCATACATCATCCTAATAGTAGTTTTCAAAGAATTATTTACGGGATCAATTCAGACCGTGCAAAGTGGCAAGGTTTTGAGCCCAGTCACTAAGAATAGGGCCATCACAAACATATCACAGGGACTTGGGGGGTATTTTCTCCTTGCAGAGGTGCATCATAGCCCTGGAACCTTTTGGTATTCCTTGTGATGGATAAAACAGATCAAGCTCCTTAATCTTCCAGTGTACTGCAGCACCACATGTAACGGCAGCTAGTTGTGTCGGTAGGAAATCTTACAGTGAAAAATATCAGTGCCAGGAGAGAAGGGGGGATGGATTTTAATGCATCTCTATTAGATTAATGTAGGCCAAACATCTCCTGATTTGCATTCATGGAAATACGTTGCCTTGTAAATAATGTTTGAAAGAGCAGGATATACCGCACATTCGCTTGAATGACAGGTTGACAACTTTCCCGTTAGCTGACAAACATTAAATCAGTACGTGATGTTAGTAAAGGAACATTGATTTTATTTATGCACATGCATAGAGCGAGTCTTTATTTTATTCATATGACAACAAGGATGACAAAATTTAATGAGAGAAAGCACAGTTCATAAAGAATTATGGATTAGTGGTGGATAAATACAGAAATATGCTACTTATATAGGTGTGACTGGATTGTAAAGAGGCTGTTCAAAATGAGAAAAGGCCTCTGGCAATATAGGTTTATCCTCTACTAGCTCATTGCTACCCTAAGCAAGTAGATACCTAGTTGCAGTTTCACCACTACAATTATGTCTAAAAAAGGAAAATGTCTTGGCTCGTTTATATTTAGTTTAGATTTGAAAGAAAATAATATTTACAGCATATAACATGTATTTTTTGATAATAAGCATCACCCCAAGCTTGGCTTTGGGCACTTTAGGCTAACTAAGAAATCTATAAAATACTGTGTGCGACCACACTGAGAGGTAAAATGCAGGAAGAGGAATGAATGAGCTTGTGCTTCTTCCTCTTCTTACAGGCAGTGACATTCTGGTTAGTAAGACTTAATCAAATCTCTCTTTGAGGTTTCTTAAGGATGGCTGGGGAACGGAGAGCAGGGTCTGTGTCTGTGCTTCCTCTGTTACCAGCGAAGTCATCAGTTGTTCAGTTGTTTGTTTTAGGAATTTACATAAAACACAACTCCAAATATTTATTAAAAAGTAGTGAGGATGCAAAATCTCAAAGGTAACACTTAAAAACTTCCCAAAACTAAGATGTACTCTTATTTTGCTTAAAGCAATAGAGAGCCTGTCCTTTGGTTCAATAAATGGAGTTAATACTAAAAAAGGAGCGAATTATCACAACTATTAATTGGCGAGCAATCAAAGGCTTTCTTTGGGTAGAAATAAGTGATATCATAGAGAATCTTTCAGTCCGTTTCCATGACTTATACACTAGGCAGGTCAATCACAGCACTGCCATTGCAGCATTAACAGCTGCTAACAAAAAATACCCTGCACTGTGAACAACGTAAAGGAAGAGCAAGTGCAAGAGCTGCGAGAATTATTTCTCAAACACATTCTGTAGGTCCTGAATATCTAGAGTTGTTTTGAAGTTGTCCAGTTGTCTCCTCTCCAGCTTTGCTGAGCGAGAGCGACGCTCTCACTGGAGCCGAGTGGAGGTGGTGAGCTATCCTGTGCTCCCCAAACAGAGGAGAGCAGGCAGTGGGCAGGCTGGAGGAGGCCTTTTTCCCTTCCAAGTAGTCTTCACAGAATTGAGGAGAGGGGAGATATAGCACCAGTCTCGTCATCTTCCTCTGCCACAAGGGAATGGGTATGAGCAGGGAAACGGTGTATCTCTGCGCGCAGGAGGAGGCAGGGGTATGTAGGGGGTCACTGACAATGTGACAGGGACAGCATGCTGCAAGCCCAGCTTGCCTTTATGGACTCCAGGATCTTTTCAAGTGATGTGAGTGGAGCTTACTGTGCCCCGGAGAAGAAAAAGTACTTGTTGAAAGCTGCTATTGCAGTGAGGATGTGTAAATATGCTTAATAAGGATATACCTTTAAATATACCTTTAAATATACCTTTAAATAAATAGTTGATAGGCAAGACTGCAGAGAAATGTGAAGTTAAGGCCAAATTAATCATACCAGTAGGCTTTGCTGGGAGCACAAAATATTTATGTTCATTGTTAGCATGTGCATCACATTATGTGCCATTCATCTCAATATAAATACTGAAGCGCCTGACATGGCATTACTCACCACATATAAACTGTCAGAGCATGTCACTGTAAATCATTCATACTGTTGCAGCCTCATTAATTAATGGTTAAGTAAAAAAAAAAACCCCAAAACCAACAGATTTTTATTCCTACATGAGGAGCAAAGTTATGCGTTATTAAACCAGTCACACCTAATGAAGTTCACTGACTGGTTCTATGTGTTTCTGTACACATGTACAATCTTTTTTATAGTGTCTTTTAAGGTTAGTTTGTGGGGTTTTTCCTACAGTATTTTCATAGTTTAAAATGACGTATTCTTAAACGAATGAAATTTGTGTTCTTGGATCCTCTGGGAAAATCTCATTGCAGTAATAACATCGCCCCATGGTTACAGTTCTCTTTAGTCCCAGCAGATGATGAGAAAACCTTTGAGACTGTCCTTCCTGTATCACCAATCCCTAGGAAGGGTGAAGGTGTGAGATAAAGAGGTTTGTAGCACAGCAGCTCCATTGGCAGAAACTGTGATGCTGCCAAAGTCTCTTTCCAGCAGGTGATTTGGTCAGGTGAGATGTCTGTGTCCACAGGTTCCCTGGAAATCCCAGGGAAAAGGAGAATATGTCTATTTATAGAGTTGAGAGGCTTATACTATAAGTTCTGCTATGGCAAACTATTTTTTCCAGGGCTGAAGTTCTGTAGATCACCCCCACACACTTTTTTTCACTTCCAGTAACAGCACTGTGGCCAGCTGGAGCCCTGTCCTCTTCAGGAGCACCCCTAAAAATAGACTGAGGCAGGGCTTCAGAACAGTTCTGTGGTGGGCAATGATGTGCTCTTAGTTTTTGAAGACTAGGGTAACCTGGCAAAGGAAAATTTGAAATATGTCAGATTACAGAGCAAACAACCCTAGATTTTTGCTCCATGTATGTTTTATCTTTTTTTGAGCACAGCCAACTTTTCTGTTAAAGAGTTGAACTTTGTATTAAATGCCTATTTAATATCTTCTGGCTTCTGCTTAAAAGTGGGCTCTTTTCTGTTGCATGGGTGATGTGAACTTTCTCTCTAGGGAGCTCACATGATGTAAAATACCAGCACAGGAGAACAGCAGCAGAGCTGCTGTGCTTCACTTGTTTTTGGTCATCTGATATAACTTCTCTTCCTTCCCTAGCTAGGATTTTTGTGTACATGAAGATGAAGTCAATTTAGCTATAAAAGGTCATAAAACGCTGGCTAATCTATCCAGTATCTATAATTAGAATGTGGAGGAAAGAATCTTGCAGAAACACCAGCAATCCTGGAAAAGCTAATTAAAGCTGAAATATGAATATAGTAACACCCTCCAGGGAAAAAAAGTCAATCACATCATTGCAGTGGAAGAAAAAAAGGTTCTGAACCTCAACTCAGATACCCTTTGTATTCTGAATTGCACAGCCTCTATCTGAATCTGGTTTTTGAGGGGTTTTTGGTTGGTTGGGTTGGGGTTTTTTTTTAGTAGTAGCTTCTTCTAGAATAACAACTATCAGATTGTGATTATTAATGTATATACTTATTTTAAAGAAGAAAAAATGAGTTATTTCCGCTTGTAGCACAAGAACTGTGGAGTCTGAGTGTCAGCTCCATTCCACAGCTGTATAGCAGGAGTGGATCTACAACATTTACAGTTACATCAGTATAAATAAGGGAAGAACAAAGCTTTTGTTGGGTAAATATTCCCTTGGCAATACACAGCTTCTGCTGCATGAGAGATGCCTTGACTTCATTTCTCCAAACCACTGAGCAGTCAAGTCTAAGCCCTGTGAAGCATTTGAGCATGTGCTCAGCTCAACATCCAGACATCACCTGGAAGACACATATATTTGTATTCACATCTAAGCATGAGCCCGTGTACCAGTGAAGGACAGAGGCAGGCAAGGGTATGAAGCATTGCTGGGGGAAGAAGCTGAGGATGGAACTTTATACTACAGCCAATTTAAACTGAGTCCTGGGAGCAAAAGGGATAGTCACATCCCTGCCACTTTGCCCCAGCCATGCCTTTCTGCTGGACCCTCATCTTGGCACCAGTGTTTATGTGATGGTAGGACAGGTTGACAGCAAGCAAAATTACTGAAAACTTGTTGCCCGTTCATGGGCATTGCTGTGAGCACAAGGGAGTGGAGATGGAGCAGCAGCATGTGGTTAGGTTGTCTCATTGCGGTCTTAAAACTCTGCTTCTTGGTAGTGTAAAACACAGTGCCTCCTGCAATTCATTTTAGGCAACAAGTAGTGCCAGGATGGTGACAGAGCTCATATGCTGGAGTAACCTGGCTTGGGCAGGCTCAGGACTGCGGTGTCCCCTGTTTCTTTGTAGCTGTCCCTGCTCTGCTTCAGGATGAGGAGAAAAACCCTGTGTTGTTTTTAGGTGCGTGAGTAGGATCAGCTTTTGGACATGCTACTTTTTGAGGAGCTGGCACAGCTGACCACATGCTAGGGCGGATCTGTCCTCATCTTTTAGCCATTCCTTTGCCTCTGTCAAAGCAGATGAGAGGAGCTGGGGCTAGAGCCTGTAACCTTCACACTGCTGCCCATGGAGCCCAGAGTACAGGACCTGTGCCATCAGAGGATGGGCTAGGGAACCAGGTCGGTCACACAGGCCAAACTTGATGCTCATTCAGGTGTGGCATCTTCCCATCTCATTGCCTCGACAGAGGTCCCTTGAAGCAAGCTAGGGGTTGCTTTCAGATGCTCGGAGGAGTCTGACACTAGTAATTTTGCTTTGTTTCATTAGCTCAGCTGTAATGTAGCAGAGCTAATGCAGTCATCTCCCAGTTAAGGTACCAAGCAGATTTAGCTGCTTATCTGCCATGGAAAGAACCGCATTCATATTGCAATGAAAATTAAATGTGGAAATAATTCCCTTTTCCTTTTTGGAATATTACTGTGCTATTAAATAGGCTTAAGACTGTTAAAGAGTAATGACATGAAGTTGCATGCATCATTATTTTAAAGGAGATTGAATGAAAATATACTGTCTATCTGTTCCAGCCCCTGCCTAATCCTCAGTTTAATAGAGATTTGTAAGGGCCGTGGTGAGTGTACATTTAGTAATGAAGCAGAGGCTTCAGTCTCTAAACCAGGAGTTTTAGTATCTATGCTATGAATGAAGCATAAAAGACACCGATGATCCTGTTTACTCAGTCTCAGTAACTTTAAAGTTTTTTCTGTCAAATAATGTAGTTGAATCTAGTTGAACCTAGAGAAATTAAACACAAAATTATAGTAAAATATCAAGTTCTTTGCTTTCAGTTACTCATAGTGTAGCAGCTGGTTACAATCAACTTATTTCTATAGTTAACTGTACTCTTTAGTCACTTCTGGCTCTGCTGCCCTGGCTTGAATGGGTTGGGGCTGCCGCACAGCATATGGTGGCTTCCCTGTTTTGAAGACCAGGTCTTCACTCCTAAATCCTGTGTGGTAACTTAGGAAACTGAATCTGGGTCTGGAATTCTTGTGGCCAGCATCCTACCACCTGCTCTAAAGTACTTCATTAGCTGAGCTTGGACTTTAATGCCTGCTTCTGAATATTGAGGTTTTACACATATTTGTCATTGCTGAATAATTGACAAGATTAGAGCTTGGGTCATCATCTCTTATTTCTGTTATACTTGCCTTAGTTTGGAAACTGTGTGTGTGTTTGTAGGAATTAGCCAGCTTCTTTACTCCATGGAAGGAAAAAAACCCCACCAAACCCAAGATCCTTTAATGAAAGACTCTAGTTTCATGTGAAGGAAGCCTGACATCCGCTGTCATTCACTTCTCTTCCAATGTGCTTAATATATAAGGCAGGAAGAGCTGCTTTTGCCACAGAACAAGGAACTCAACGAGGTTGAGGAATACTCTAGCTGCCTTGACCCACAGTCCATTGGCCCTGAAGATCTGCTGCCTCTTGTGTGCTCTGGCTCACCCAGCTCGTCCTCTCCTGCAGGGCTTTTGGCCAGAGCTGTGAACAGCTCCCGAGGCACGCACTAGTGCACCGGGGAAAAGTGGTGGGACATAGATCCACAGAACCTTTTAATCTTCCCTCATGTACCTCTGCACTGTCTGCCCTGGTTTACATTTTGATAAATCTCTCTGGAGTCTCAGATCAAACATGCACTTAGAAAATAATGAGGTTTCTGTCAGGTGGCTGAAAACTTGATAGAGGTTCCTTTTCTGCCCCCTTTCTGAGGCAAAAGGATGCACATGTCTGTGTGCATGCATGCAAAGACACACGAGCCCCCTGAAAGGCTACAAATCAGCTCACTATCATGCAAAAACTTCTCCTAATGAGTATCATCTGAGCTGGCACCAATTCTGCAAACCGTTGAAAGACAAACCTTTCCCTAGGACTTACAGAAAGCTGGGCAGTGCCTCTGGCTGTGGGGCTGAGCCCTTCAGGGAGCAGGGACCTGGGAGTGGGTTGTTTGGTTGTTTGGTTTTGGGGTTTTTTTAAGGCTTTGCACTTCAAATATATTTTGATTTAGAGGTAGAACTAGATTATATCGGTGAGAAAGCTTTCATCTTAGTTGCGTTCTTTCAAAATAAGGACTGAAATGGAATAGAAGATATTGCCAAATAAACTGGAAAACATATTCAGAATAAAATATTCATATAACGAGGGAACGGGGTCTGTGTTTAATAAGAAAAAGTGATTGTATGCTGTGATAGCAATTATGTACGTTCAAATGTTGTGCTTTTCTTCAAAACTTGGTTACAAAGCCAAAATATATAATTAATGATTTAATCAATAATGCATTTCTAATTTTAAGATATGAAATGAAAACCCCTTCCTTATTTTATAGGATGGCCCTTTAAGAGAAATCTCTCTTGTGTTGAGTCTTATTATGAGACCTGAAGGAAAGAACAAGAGGCTGCAATCTATGCTAGATTGACAGGGGAAGGTCCTATTTGGAAAAATGCAAAGTCTTTAAAGTTTTTGTAGATCTCAACTTACCTTTTACAAAAAAATGAGAAGTGGCTGCAAGAGGAAAGCACCTAGCTGGCTCTAAAGAACTGTGATGGGATGCAATTTTATTACTTTCAGTCACCATCTCAGGGCTGAACAGGTAAAACCAGAAACCCATTAATGCTTGACTGCTGCATGAAGTAAATTGTGGGTCCATATTCAGGGAAAGTAGACCAAGTGCCTATTACATGAAAAATAGCCTTACAGGTGACTCTAAATTGATACTTTTGTGACCTGTCTTGGCTAGACAATGAGCCTAAGGCGTATGAGAAGTGAATGTTGCCTTTATCTGGGGACTATTTCTGTTCTCTGTCTGAATGAAGGCAAGACTGCGCTGCTGGAGGTTGGCTATCTGGGTGTTTGCTGGTGGAGGTACCTGGCACAGTGGAGCTGCTGTGGAGGAGTCTGCTCCTAGAAGTACAGAAAAGTTAAACAAAAACTGGTTCTCCAGTTCTGGAACCTCAAGCAGGACATCAGTTACTTTTATTGGGTTAATAAAAAACTTTATGGTGAGATAAAGTGCAGTAGCCAGCGTAGGTGCTTCTGAGAGTGAACCTGCATTAAGAATGCTCTGTTTAAAGAGACGCTAAGATGAAATGCTGCAGACACACTTACTCTTCAAAATAGCATCTCATTTCACACGCTAAGTGTTCGATTTCGATTCTGTATCAGTGGTAGCTCAGGAAGACTTCTTGAAAGGTGCAAGGCAAAGAGTCTGGTACTCACAGCTGAAGTGCTTTTTAATAATTTTGTTTGCTTTCAACTAAAAAACTGAATTTCAACAAATGTCTCTGTTGGAGGAAAAAAAGAAAAGTCATCTTTAGCTGAAATTATTTGTGGAAATGAACAAGAGTGCATCTGCTGAGGAAAACAATTTCTTCCTCCTGTCTTACCTAGCAAGAGAATTCTTGCCAAGGTGAACAACTAAGCAACATGGGATCTGATCAATAGGGCTTTTGCCTACCAGGAAAGTAGAAGGCTAAACACAAACTGTTTATCGTGTGATTATAGAAGGAAACAAGTGCTGAACTTCACAGTAAGAGCTGCTTGGAGAACAGAGCCCTATTGTGCTAGGGCACTGTACAAACAAATACTGAGGAAGCTAGTGCTTACTTGGAAATGTTTATCCTCTCATAGTGAGCCAAGGGGATGGAAATATGCTTTGAGTGGTTACTCTTCAAAAACCTAACATGCCGACCATGTAATCAAACACCCACTGGTTTATTCATCGCTTGTTAGTCATTCACAGTTGACTCTCAATGCCAATCAAACTTATTTACATCGTATCCCTTCATTTGTATTCACGGATGTTAGACTGGCATCTGATAGGGACATAAATGTGAAAGCCGGTATTGTGCTACCAGCCATCCTACTCTTCAGATAGGCTGTAGTGGTGACATCATGTGTGCCTGCTGGCATTGCGGCTGCGAGGAACCTCCCAGTCCATCGGAGAGGACACAGCCTGACTTACACTGCCTTTAGATTGGCAATATGTTGCATATACCTCCTAATGTACACGGGAGAAGTTAATTTTCATTTCAGCCCTGAAGAAGTTGCTGTGTTGATAATGTGCTGACAGTAGGTAGTAGTCCATTTTTTCTCTGTAGAAATCAGGTAGAAAGTAAATGTCATCAGTGTGGCGTTTTTTAGTATCCTTTTTCTGTGCCTTTCCCAAGTCCATCAATTACATAGATGTAAAAGGAGTGTAAAATAAAGATGAAAATTGAGAAAATACCTGCTATATAGGTGGAGAGGACAGAGGAAGACAAAGGAAAGGGTAAAAGAAGAATAATAACCATTGCTATCCAGAGAAAGGTTGTTTGTTTTTTTTCTTTTAGACAAGAGAGTTTCATTAGACAATGGATGACTTGACCTTAGCTATCACCTCTGTCAAAAGAGAACGAAAAGGCAGAAGAAAATGGAAATGTTTACAATAAATGAATATAGCCACCACGCTTATAAGAGCGAGAGATACAATATATCTTCAGATCACTAGATCTCTCCCACAGAGAAATGGATTACTTTTTAGTCTGAATTTTTGTTCTTGTTGTTGTTTTGTTTTTCATTTTGAGTGCTACAGCTTTTCCTCTGGCAAGAAGCGGGCATTTGCAGAAAAATACTTTGCAGTGAGCTGAATGTTACGTGTTCCATAAGCAGAGGATAAAAAAGGATAAGAAAATTTGAGAGAAGGTTGGGGTTTAGAAGCGTGAGAGATTTGTGAGTTGTTACTTGCACGTGCTTTTTGCATTGTCTGGCTCAGTGTGAGAAATGCAGTAATATTTGACCATGAATTATATTAATCTCCACATTTACCTCTGCTAATTAAAGGAACCTGATATAGCTGAGAATTCAAGTCACCCTCAAAGCCGTTAATGGTGTTTACAGATGAGGAGCAAAACATCGTATTTTAATGTTTGCAACTATTCTGCACCAGCTCTTTGTATTGCATCACAAGTTCGGGAACAGGATCTGGCAGCCCAGGAAGCAGTGAGCTGGTTTCTTCTGTTAAGGTAGTACAAGTCACCTCTAAAGAGCAAAATTACATCTGGAAAAGCATCTTTGTTTTGGATCTTTATGTTTCTTTTTATAGTAAGGCTCAGCTTTCTGGCAGACTACTCCCTGAAGTCAGTGGAAGTGCTGACTTCACCGAGCCTTCAGGATGGTACTCAAAGGAGTCCTCATATTTTACCTGACACAAGTCCATGACGTAACTTTGCATCAGGCGATTTGTGACAGAACA
>WEIS01095630.1:0-14832 GCA_013389965.1 Todus mexicanus
AAATTATAATATATTGACGGAAGATGATAATTCAACATCTTGCAAAAGAAAAGACAAAAAAATAAAAGGGAAACTTGCAGATTTGGCATCCTTATTACAAAATAATAATACTAGAGCGTGTATTTTCTTTTAAAGGCATTTCATTAACATGTTACTTGCTCTGAATGCCTGGATTTAAGAAAAAAAATCATAACCAGCGCTTGATGGGAAATGTGCTGCAAGAGGAGCCTTGATGCTATAGTAACAGAGCTGCATGCCTGTGCGAGCCACACTGACTTGAGAGCTGTGAAACACAGGCTTTGTTGCCATCAAGTTCTGTGGGAAAAGCCTCCGTGATTTCAAGTCTCATCACTACTTTTGTTTCTATGTCAATGCAGGATAGTCTTTCTCCAGACAATTTCCCTTCAAGGTAATATTTTTAAAGGATCGTGCATACAAAATACATATATTGAATTAACTTCTTTGAAAAGATTCATTTATTATAGCCTTACTTTGCAAATAGTGCATGAAATGTAAGTCCATGTAAATATATATATATGCCAAAGTTCTGAGAAAACCATATACACCTTGCCCTGTATTTACCCAGTGACCAACAGCCTTCTGAGTCTGCATTTTTGAGGTCTGATTTCAGGCACCATAATAGATGTGTACAGACAAACAGCAGTTCCTTAATATTAAGCTTCAATGATCACTAGTCATTTCTGACAATGTGAGTTGCTGACTGCGTGTGTGGAAGTGGAGGTGGGATCAGGGTCCAGTGGTGACTGACAGCATACCTTCTGAACAGTCCCCAAATCCTTAAGGAGATTGCCTGACTTGAACTCTTCAATTATTTCTAAATCGGCATATACTTCCAAACTCTGAGATAGTTTTACTGAAAACAAATGAAAAAAACAAATACACTGAAGTTGCTAATTTTATATCAATTGCAAATGCATCAGTGCAGCTAATTATGCCTAATGTCATAACTTGATAAATAGGTCACAGCAGAGAAGGAGAACCTTATCTGGCAGCTCAGTGTTTCTAGGGTGTGTGAGGTAGATCTAGCCTTTACTTTAGGAATTTAATTCTAATGCAGCACCCCCACAATTTTACTGAAGGCTTTGCTGACTCTTCCTAACTTCTATACATCCATGGAGAAAGGTGCTGTAGGTAGAGACCCAGTCCACTCAGCATCAGAGCCTCACTCCCTGTGCTGACTGGTTGGGGAGATCTGAATGACCACAGGGATACTCCAGGCCAATGCAGTGGGGTGATTGCTGCTTCCACCAACATAGGTAGGTGGAGGGGTATGGTAAGTGCCATAACTCACCACAGTTTTGGTTGGTGTGACCCTCTTGTGAGGGCTGTGCATTAGTTAGGTCACTTCTCCAGGGCTGCAGGGTCTGTTCAGCTTGGGCAGGATTGCACTCTGTCTCTCACATTTTAGGAGAGTGTTGAACCCACCAGAAAAAGGAATGTGCTGGTGAAATGACTTTTCTTTTGAGTATGAACCCCTGCATAGGAACCAGTGAGCTGTGTAGTTCGATGAAGCCCACAGAAGAGGATACCTGACTGAGGTCGTCTACTGCCTGAGTCAGGTGGCTGAAGCCTTATTCCCAGCCTGGTTTGGTTTTCATTCATTCGCGGTCCCATGCAGTCTGGGAAGCTGGCACCAGAATTCCAGCAGAGGTGAGCAGGGGACTAACTGTAACTCTATCATTGTTTTACCACACATTGTTAAAGAGAACCTTCCTCATGATTTTTAAATTGCTCTAGAGCAGGTCTTCTTTCATCTTTTGCCAGACAAGATAAAGATTGTGGTGCTTGGTTTTCCCATTTAAAAGAAACAGCCAGATGCAGACTGGGCAAATAACATTATGGCCCTTAAAAAAATGAAGATATAAATGTTGAACAGATGTAACAGCACTTCAGTAAATATCTCCAAATATATGAAGTTCTTTGAAGGAAATTAATATCTTTTTGTTTGCAAATTGATCTCAGGAAAGTCTTAACTAGGCCTGTGTGCAACAGCAGTACTCAGGGTGTCATGGCAGCATTTTCTTCAGAAGTGCAACATAGCTTGAAAGCAATTCCATTTTAAAGCAAATCACTCAATCCACAAGACAGCATGCATCAATGCAGAGCTTTGAAACAATAATAGTGTGCTACTAGCGCAACTTCTTTGAAGTATTTTTGCATGTTATTAGAGAACTAGATTTGGGCTCCAAGACCCCAGTGGGACTTTTCATTTGCTAGAAGTTAAGCAAGTGCAAGAAATGTAGCAAAAAGTGGGCCGGTGTCAAGATAAGAATATTGATAGGGCAGCTTGAAGATACTTGTAATGACTTTCAACTCTGCCCATGTTTATGGCTAGGTTCTTCAGTACCCTTCTTGTGTAGAGCTCAGCCAGCAATCCCTCTCGTGCCTCTCAGGAGCGAGAAGCCTACAGCAGGCACTGTGGGGAGGAGTACAGAGCTACTTCAAAATGTCGATTAGAGAAGGAGCAGCTGAGAACAAGTTGCTATCACTCAAATGCGTGTCTGATGTACTGATCTAAAAATAAACACTTCCACTCTGTGAGATGTGACAGTTCCCTGCAGCCTCCACCTTGCCTTTTCTCACTGTGTCCTCCCGAGTTCTGGATAAGCAGAGCTTCAGAGGATCACCTAAGCCTGCCAAAGCCCTGGCAAGTAAAACAAGTAGCCATTGAAAAATTAAGGCAGATCTTTATGTGTATGTGTGATGGTTCAATGCAAATAGTTGTCTAGACAGCAGCCTAAGACAAATCAATACCTGTAATAAGGCTCATCATGCTCCAATAACTGGACCAATCTGCATAGAAAGACTCGTGCTGGACAAAGAAGAAACCTGTGCTCCTGAGGGAGAAGGCACTTAACAGTAAATTCTCATTAGGTGAAAATTATTTGCTGATGGAAGATTAAGCCAATTGGCAACTGGACAAAAGATGGGTGTATGGCAGGGAAAGAGTGTGTAATGTTTCCTAATAGATGCAGCTGACTTCGTGTTGTTCAGTGTAAGCAGCAGAAAATACTGCGGCTTTGTTCCTTTCCTGTTAAGCACAGCGACAGTTGAACTCCTTTTTAAGAGTTTGCCCACTATTCCTGCAGAAGAAATGAAAGACAGATCTACTGGAAAATAACCGGAAAGATTATTTTTCTACCTTTAATTAAATATTATAAAGAAGTACATTTCTGAGAGAAAAATGTACTCATATTAGAGTGTGGGGGTTTTTTCCTCAAATGGGGAATTAGGCTATTAGAGATAAGAGCACTGGTGATTTTCTATAGAGATCTGATGGGATAGCTTCCTCATTTACATTTCAAAGAAGGAATTGGATGGGTGAATCATGCAAGAAGATAAAATAAGACAGCAGAGAAAGAAAGAAACCAAAGAAAGAAGAGCGTGATACAGCTACAAATACCTCCTGGAGTTACCCTGGAAAGAAGAGTGTTCACAGCTCACTATAGCTTCATGCCTCACAAAGGACAATTAAAATAAGACAAATTTTGACCATATTACTGCAGGAACAAGAGCATGAATCACATGTTCGTGGGGTGAGTAGGATAGTTTTAAATGGTTTAATTACTGACTGTTGGCTTCACACTGCCAGTTAACGCCTCTACGTGTGCCCCTGGCAAGCACCTCTTCCTCACCAGACCCACAGAGCAGTAGACCCATGCCAGACAGACCTCAGCTCCCATGGATGTCTGTGAGTGCTGTTCATGTCCCTGGCAAGCTGGACCTTGCAGAACAAATCATCTCTAGCACCACGCTCCTGCATCCAGTGGAATTCTGCCGTGATTACTGGGAGAGCTGGCACAGAGGAAAGATTTGCATTCCCTCTGCTTGTTCTTGCCACAACTAAATAACTGAAACCCACGGTGGGGAGGGTGTCTGTCTCCAATGCTCTGCCTCCTGCCACCTGATCTTGCAGCCGTTCAGTTCCTCACTCCACTTTCCAGCCAGCAGCAAGCGAGAGCCAGCAAGCCCCAGACAGAAAGGGAACAGCCTGGCTGAGACAGAGTGAGTACAATGATTTAAATGGAGAAAGTCGGACAGTTGTCAATGGAAAGGAAACGAGTTGGAATCTAAATCTAACTAAAAGAAGCTACCCAGATTAGCGACACTGTAAATTGGATTAAAATTAAGTCCTATGAGAAAATCAATAGAAAGTCATAAGGAAGTAAGTCAAAATGACAGCAGAATGAGACAGACACTCTCCGAGACCTTATTCTAGACAACCAGCTAGATGTAGAAAAGAAAATTTACCTGAGCCAATCCAAATCTAAATGATAGAAAAGTACAGGGAAATTGGAAGAGATTAGACAGAAAGCCCAAGGAAAATATTTTTGAGAGGGCTATAAATCAGTATGTAAAATAGAAAATGGGGGGTGGGGTGGTAGTGTGTGGAATATAAAAGAAAAGAAAAATGCAATTTCAATTATGTCTCAGAGCAATTGAAATTAAGTGTCTGGGAATAAATTTTTACACCATGCATTTGTTTACATAGAATTAGACTTTGATTGACATGCAGATGTTGTTTTTCAGAAAACAGGCTGATTTTTTTTGCCCTGTGTGTGCAGTTACAAAGCCTCTGAAATGTATGTGCTCTCACNACGGGTGCCTGTCTGCAGCCCTGGAGAGCCTGGCACTACCAGCGGGCAGCCTTGCCTGTAAATCAGAATCATCCTGGGGGCTGTTTTTCTCTGCCATTACAAAGGAGTGTGCAGAGACTCTGCCTCTAAATCAGGCACCTCCTATACTAAGAGGCAGTGAGAAACTCAAATTTCTTACAGAGGGAAAAGCTTCTTTTCCCCGCCAGTTGCCTGAGGTGGTACTCAACCGGCTAAATGAAGACATATAACTCTCTTTAAAGTCAGTGGAGAGGAACAGGCAATTCCAGGAAAGTGATTCATCCCATTTGAAAGAACACTTCTAGCAGAGAGGTCAGGTAGGTAAAGGCTATCAGGCACCTATTTCTGCTGATTGACACTTGCAGGAGCCCTCAGTCACCAGCTGAAGGATAGATTAGTCACACAAGAAGAAACCTACCCATTTTACCTGGTACAGGTGCCTCTACAGCAGGGTGGAGTTTTTGAAACAGTATGTAGATCTTTGCTACATAAACTTAATTCCACTATCAACAGTCTTCGAGTGAGCTTTCTGCATGTTTCCAGAAAAGGTGAAGTGATGCACCCCAGGCAACCGGCCAGGAGCTGTGCCATCCCCCCAAGGATGGAGTGAGGTTCAACAGAGGCCTCCTTAGCTCCTGTTGAAAACACACCAGGAGCTGGTACGGCAATTTGGCATTCTGGACAGTGCCATTCCCATGCCCAGCAAGGCTCCCAGAGTCATTTGATTATCAGTACAGCTGCCTAAGTGTAAAAAAATATTTCCTGATGGCTGCATGCACACGAAACTCAGTTTCATCAGGGCCCTGCTCCCAAAGGCTTACCTGGTATATCAAGCACAACAAACCTGCTATTACCTACAACAGGACATGAAATACAATGCTAAGGAACTGGTGCTCTATTTGCATGAAAATAGACTGGCTCTATTAGCTGTTCTCCATCTCACACCCATATGAATTTCAAGCCACGCTGTTACAGACTTTTTTAAGAGTTAGTTACCTCACCCACTATGAATGGTTCATGCAATGAGATAGCAGCTGTGGACTTCCGTACAGAAGAAGAGTAACAGAGTCCAGCTCCTCGAGCAAGTCTGAACAGCATTAAAAAAAAAAAAAAAAAGGAAAAGAATAAGAGATTTCTTATAGTTCTCTGAATCACTTCATGGGAGAGAACTAAAAGAAAAGGCAAAGCTCTAGAATTAAAGCCTAATTATTCCAGTGAGGAGTTAAAAATTTGGGGCTAAAAGTTGTGAACTCAGGCTGGCCTAAGAGACTTGCCAATTTTAATTAAAAATAATGCCAAAACCACTAGGTTTTGTGTGCTGTGCAAATTGAATAGGAGCTCTCCTCAGGCTCTGTTGGTTTTAGCAGTGCTATTTTCATTCTCTATCCATAAAGAAAGGATTGTAGAATGCCTGTCATCATTTAATAGGGCACAGCAAAATGTGTGAATCATGCAAAGTTAGTTTCAGGGAATCAAAACAATACGTTTCCAAAAATGAGGCTTCCAGCATCAACTGCTTTGAGTAGGGCTCCTCTGGGGTGTAACAGGCGATTTCCCTATCTCTCCACCACACAAACTTCTGCCATCACCTGCATCTTTGGGCTACTGGTATGTACTGAGACAGAAGAAGGAAACTTGTCTCCCCAGGATGCACAGAAGCACCCCAGTTGCATCTTCTGGGTCTTATTTTGATTGCCATCAGCAGGCTTGTACTTGCTAGGCAGCCTAGGGCACTCCTTGGAGGTGTGGCAGTGCTCTGGGGTTCCAGCCTGTGTTCCCCACAGCCCCGGGCAGGCCCCAGGCAGCTGAGCGCACCCTGCTCACCCCATAGGCACGATGCCTGGCGGTGGCTGCGCTCAAGCTGAGACTGCTGCGCTGCTTGCCCAGCCGCAGCCTGTGTGCCCGACAAGCAGAGCTGCATATAAATTCGGTGTATAAAAATGAAGCAGCGTGAAGAGCACTCAGAGATATTGTGAGGTGTGGGGTAGGGTGAGACCACCTCTGCCCCTGCCAGTGCTGTGGCGGTTGCATGAGACTCCGTGGGTGCTGAATACCATCCTTGTGCCCTCTTTTTCCCCAGATTTGGGGCTCCTCTGGGCAGAACGCAAAGCTAAATATGTCAGGTTTTCCATACGCATCTTTATCTGGATTTTTCCCTATTTCGCTGCCGTTGTTCCCATCCCCCAAAGCGTGACTAGCGATTAACAGAAGCGGAGCAGGCCTAATCCTGCCCCGGAGAGCTCGCATGTGTTCGCCTCCCGAGCTGTTTCACGGTCCACGTCCCCGTGGCGGCTGCGGAGATGTGATCTGCTCCTCACTCGTGGCTCGGGCACTTGGAGATTGTCACGGGCAGGGCGCGGAGGAACCTTGTTCCTTCCCGCTCCGCAGCAGCGGGAGGCACAGCCCGCCCCGGGGCGATGCGGGGGCTGGAAGCTGACAGCATCGCGGGGCGGCATCCCTTCAAGAAGGCTTTGTGCACTTGCTATTATCTCCGCGAGTTAAGTGTATGCAAATTAAACGGAGCTGCTAGCCGCTAAGCAGGTATTTCTTGCCAAAAATATCTGCTCGCTGAGGTCTCCACCTCTCCTGCGTTTGCAAACTGCATCAGATGCCGCGTAAGTCATTCTTCAAAATGTGCTGACGCCGATACCAATGTCAAGCACGAAGTTCCCAGCCCTCCCTGCTTTTTCCCTGTAATCTTCCTCCCTCTCCCCTCCCCCCCATGTTTTTAGGTTTTTGCTTTTACATTTCTAAGCAATTAATTTTTTGGCTCCCACGTAGGATCAACAGGTATAGAATGACTGGCACTGCCCTGATACACTCCATCTGGTTGCTGCTGATAAGGTAATCCTGCGGGCTGAGGGGCATTATCTCCAATAAGCTTAAGAGGCAGCAGCCTAATCTATTTGCAAGAGAGAACAAACCCCGCAGCCAACATTGTTATTTCACGCGAACAACTGGGCAGAGACAGCACTTTCATAGACGCCGTGGGGGGGCTTCCACCCAGCTATTTTGCCCCTGGGAGGGATGATTCACCCTGCGCTAGTTGTATCCCCCCCTTACCCCCCAAAATAAGGAAAAGCTTTGCTTTGTGAGTAACTCGCCTTGCAACCCCATGATTTCTGAATCAAGCAAACCAATTATCGCTTTGCTTCTTTACCTCCATAAAACTCTTGGGTCCTATTTTAATCTTCCCCAAAGCAATGGGAAAAGATGACTGTTGGCTTTGTGTTGGTAATAACCATTTTTCTTCCCCTGTAACTTCCATAAAACTAATGCAGCGGTTGGGTTCCGAACGCGGGGTGTGCTCGGGGTGCCCTCTGCAGATGAAGGGCGGTGTTACCCCCTCCCCTCCATGCAGGTTTGGGGCTGGGAGAGCTGTGCAGGCACCCTGAGCACCACCCACCGCTCCGTGCCTTGTCCTGGCTCCTGGCACGACCCACATCGCGGAGCACCGGGAGCGGCGCAAACCCCGCCTGCCCTCTCAGTGCCAGCTCGGTGGGGTTTCAGCCAACAGCTCTGGGGGTTGTTTTACCGACTGTTTCTGTTCTTAGCTTCCCTTGTATGCCCACCGTCTTCAAATACCCCCCGCAGCTTCCCCCAGCCCAGCACACCCGGGGGCCCTGCTGTAGCTCCTCGGAGACCCACGGCAATCAACGGCTCGTACCCTCTGCTCTGGGCTGGGGAAAGCGGCGAGGGCATTTTTAAGCCACCTAAGGAAAGGAGCGGGCAGTGCTGTGGCAGACACAGGTCCCCCCGCTCAGGATGGGGCTATCCCGCTGCCACCGCACCAGGGCAGCGCCTGCGGAGCCGCCTCCCCCGCTGGGTCCCTCGGGCTCCGGTAACGAGCCCCGGCAGCAGCCCTGGCCCAGCCGTCCCTGCTCGCCTCGCTGGCTGCCACCGGCCCTGCCGCGTCATTGCGGCACACAGAGGTAGCGATCCTGACAGCCACGGTCATTTCTGTTACGTACAAGGACCACATTTGCCTGTGCCCGAGATCGCAGCAGCCAGCAGCAATCCTGCAGAGCGGGGTGGGGGGAGGAAGCGGGCAGCATACGGGCTCTCTTGCGGCAATAATTAAGCTTTTCCTCGTTTATAGCTTGAGCAGCTGCTGCTGCTGTCAGAGATGACACCATCTGCTGGCGAGCTAAGCACAGGAGCTTGCAGCAGCGAGGGAGGATTTCTGCCATCGTAGTCCCTCCCGCGGAGGAAGGCGCTGCAGGGGTGGCTCGGCCATTTCAGGTGCCTGGCGCTCCCTGGGGCACGGGGAGCCCCCCGCGCTTCCAGCCCGCCTGGGGAATCCCTGCGCCGCCACCCACTGCACTGGTGAAGCGCCAAACCCAACTGCAGCCAGAACGTGCTGGGGAGACCAGCCCTGTCCCGTGCAATAAAGACACCATGATGCAGAAGTGATGGCCTTGCTGTGAGATCCCAAAGTGAAGAGTCCCCAGGCGGACGGTGGGCAGGTAACGCAGAAGAAGTGATCCTTGCTGGGGAGGTGTGGTGGGAGATAAGGCTGCTCTTCATGGGGTGTTGTAACAGCAATGCTGGGCTACAACTGATGCTCATCCCTCAGCTGTTGAGGCCAGAAGCTTCACTTTTAACCCAAAACACTTTTCCTGCCAATGTGGTTTCTGGCATTCATGCTTTACTAGATGATGATTTACTGCCTGTGCTCACACCAGGTGCTCAGCTGAGGTGTTCCTGTTTGCACCAGAACAGCCAGTGAGGAAGGCATGAGCATCAGTCATTATATGGAACAGTTTACGCAAGGCTCACGTACATGCCTTTTGGGACAAGCTCAGCGCACTGAGGTCTGCACGCTGTCAGCCCATCTCAGACAGAATGGATAGGGCCAAAATTCTGATTACTTGTGCACCTGGGTAGCTTCACTGGTGTTAATTAAGTGGTGGAAATGGAGGAGCCATGTAAGCAAGATTCAAATCAGACATTGCTATTTAGCTCTGCTTCAGGTCCTCTCTATAGGGTTGTTTCTGTCAAAGTGAAGAATGAAACAAAGAGGGAAAAACTAAATAGTGATTAATGAAGAGCAGTCCATACTTAATCACAGCTTTCAATTCAGACTTTATAATTTAAACTTCAGTAATTGTCTTCATAATTTTGGCATCTGCTCGTCCCAGCCTACACACTATCTTTGAACTAACAGCATGGCTTATCTTTGCAATTAAGCATTCAGTGTAGCAACAAATCTTCAATTTGGTGTGAGTCACTCAGCTGGTAAATCAAACAATGTGTCACTAAACAAACCAGTTTCCTCCTGACCTCGTATGATGATAATAGCGACTTGTGAAACTGCCTTGAGATTTCTTAGGTATAATTTGCTGGTGCTTTCTGACACACTCGTTTTCATAAATATAATTGGGTCCTGTGTTAGAAATGGGATGTAGCACCACACAAACAGTTGATAGTAGTTATTATCATGGAAATGCAGGCAACCCACCTCAAAACCAATTGCTAATAAAGCAAAATAACTTTCTAAAAGTAAGAGCTGTAAGTAGCAGGTGAGCTGAAGTTGTAACTTAATCAGCTCTGAGGTGCGGTTGGGGATGTGGACTTCGGCTATGGGGATTGGCACTCCTGGTGCAGATGGGAGCCGTCTGCCTCCATACGCCAGCCACAGCCTACTGCTTCGCATCACAGGTGTCTGTGTGTGCAGTCACCGTTAGCAGTGATCTGTACACTTCAA
Source organism: Todus mexicanus (assembly GCA_013389965.1). Classification (NCBI taxonomy): domain Eukaryota; kingdom Metazoa; phylum Chordata; class Aves; order Coraciiformes; family Todidae; genus Todus; species Todus mexicanus. The sequence continues at coordinate 10,345 of WEIS01095630.1, forward strand.
CTTAATGTAGTCAAGGTGACAGTTGGTACCAAAACTTGATGATCTCAGAGCTCTATTCCAGCCTCACTAATTTATTTTATTTTAAAAAGTTACAGTACCTAGAAACGTCATCCCTGCACTCAACCAGAGAATAGCAATGCTGAGGTGGAAGTTGTGATGTGCAGTCCCAGGGCAGGCTGGGCATACCACTATTTCACACAGCTGGAGTTCCTCAGAAGCTGGAGTCCTGGTGGATACAGGTGGTTGCTTATGCTGGCAGCACTACCTCATTGCAGCCACACATCTCTGTAGTCCACAACACACAGACACTGGCAGTGTCCTTTTGGGTGCTTAGACTTTTAGTGCTCTGTCTCCTTGGCTCTGGAAGCCATCAGAGCTCCACCACAGCTCTTCCTCAACTGTAGCTGAAAACACCTGAGAGGGCTTTAACTTTAAAGGTCCAGCTGTGGGACATGAAAGTAGCTCTATGTGGGTTTTGCTGTTAGCTGCTGACACAACATAGTCAGTGGTCATCCTCATTTCAGGCAGGAGAATTGAGTCTTCAGGGCTTGCTGTGCCTTGTAGAGGTTTATCTAGCAGATACTCTGTTGCAATGCTTTAATGGCATACTTTCTCCTTAGCTGACAGGATGCAGGTAGAAAGTCACTCACCTTCTTTCCTATTCCTACCTCTGATACAGCTGTGTACCCTGGCAAAAGCTCGTTCCCCTCTTGTAGTGAACTTAATGCGCACAGGAAAGTTCTTACATCCACACGTCTGCTGGTGGCAGAAGACTTTTGCACCTCTTCTGCAGCATAAAATGAACATTGCAATTTGAAAAATGTGGCCCAGAAGCTGTGCAAGAGTCAAGATGTCATAGTCATGGTGGCCTCACAAACATATTCATATAATCATAGTATTTAATTAGCTTAGATTTTTCATTGCACTGCACACTTCAGTTCTCTAAATGATTTGTAAGGGTAGAAATCCACCTTTTGCCAAAGGAGGAGCTTGTATGAAGCAAGAGGATTCAGCGTTATACATGGGCCATTGCTTGCCTGAATGAACAAGTGAACCCTAATAAATAGGCAGGAGAGAGCCACTTACTAACACAATTTCACATTTCAGTCAATGCAACTAAGGTGAAATAAAATAAAGTCATTCAATTTTGATAGCAGTGGCAAGAGAAATAGGCTTCATGCTCTGTATTCTTTAATTATTGCCTTCGTTTGGTTCAGAAGCTACATGAGGTGCAGTGACTGGTATAACCTACAACAGAGCGGCTGATCTGTGAAAAATGCAGCATGATCAGATGCCAGCAGGAAAAAGGCAAGAGTTAAAAAATCAGTTGTTTCTCATAGAAAGAAAGCAGATTTGGGGATAGATGACATTCACCATGAAAAAGACAAGCACTTAGAGATATCTTGGATGGGAGGGATGACAAAACTCACTTGTTTTGATTATATACATTTTTTAAGTTTAATTTTGCAACGCTCCATCTTCATGTTTACCACTGAGTTCACCACCATCACTCCAGCAGCCCAGGCTTTCCTGGAACAGGGTCCCCTCTCAGCCATTCCAAGCCTGGAAATTCTGCCAAGTTGCCAAAGTATCTCATTAACAGACAAAAATTAAAATGAGCCAACTTATTCCCTTTACAATGAAAGCATGATGGGTATTTTCAATTTTGTACTGACAGACTGCTCTTGCATCATGTTTTCATGTATATCTTCACAACAGCAGTAACTTTTAAAAAGGTCAAAGAGAGATGTTCATATACCCTGCAGCTCCAAGAGCTGGAAGAAGCATGCTTGCATGTCACAGTGCTCATGGTAAACTCATGTCAGGGGGTGTTGAATAGTATTAGCAGAAAATGAAGACATTTCATGCAACCCTCTCCAGCCAAAATCAGCTCAGTGGTAGGTTTGGGGTGGGAGGATGCTCCAAGCTTCACTATTTACTCATCTAGGCCACAACACTTGGGTGGCTGGGCAGTGCATACCCTACCACTGAAGCCACATCCCAGCTCATATTTTTCCCCTCTCAGTATGTTTTCAGCATCACCTCATTTGTCTGAATGCCTCTCTGGTGGGAGAAACGGCCTTTGGAAGTTTGGGTTTCATCCACACCAGAGACTGCATGGATGGCCTCTATATCATAAATAGCCATAGCTCTGTTTCTGAAATCTGCCTCTGTGTGTCCCTCCTCTCATACTTACTTACAATTTACTTTTTGTAAATACCCCCTTGGAAAAAATAGAGCAGCAGGCAGATTTCCTCGCAGAGCTATGGCTTGTAAAAAAATGACAGGCCCAGTGCAAGTAACTCTTCAAAGTATCTCTTCAGTGTTCTTAGAAGAAAAGTGGGTTGGACCTTGCAACTTAAGTCTTCTGGGTCTTTGACTTTAATTAAAGTGTAAGATACCAGCACATTACCCTCACCCATGCATACAATGGAGGGAATATGCTGCTATTACTGCTTAAGGATGCAAAACCCCAAGGTGGAAGCTCTTCTTCCCTGTTCACCTGCCTCAAAACCACATAAAAACAGCAGACGGTAAGAGCAACTGGCATCTTCATGAGTGGTTACATCTGCTGATGGTTCTGCTTTCCTCCTTTTACATATATAACCCTGAAGCAAAATGCCCTGGATATGGTAGGCAGGTAGATGCTGCTTAAATATCAGCAGATGCTGCCTGGTGTAAGAACAGGAGGTTTGTGAGCTTTGCAGTTTTTAGCACCGATTTCACCTGCTCAGGAATCCAAACACAAATACATAACTCTGACAGGTTTGCTGTGGTTTATCTTCAGCCAAAGAGTAAAAGGGTAACTGGTGCCAGAATATGGAGAGGGCAGCCAGCAAGGGCAATACTTATACACCTGGGTGGTGTAGTACAGTAAGGAAACACAAATGCATCATAAATCTGTATCGTAGAGCTGCAAGGCACCCATGCTCAACATCTGGCACAATTCAGGATGTTGAATCGCTTATACTGAATACCCATAAGGATAAGCAAATTGGTGATTACAGCATCTGATTTACACAGTCATCATGCCACGTCCTAGAACATTTAGTCACCTACTTTACAGTTGTACAGAGGATGCACCAATTTTAGGAGCAAATGTTTGAGGTAGAGCTTTTAAAATTGTAATTTTTATATGAGGCACAGCACAACAGAGTGTATTTGTGTTTTGGGCACTGCAAGAAAGGTCATAGACTGTCAAAAGGACAAGCTAACGAAGCTGATTCCATCTTACTGGTAGTACAGAAAATATTTAAGATATGAGATGGAATTCAGTCTCGGGGGGATGCTTTAAAATGATGACTTAATAGCTAGCATAATCCCTTTCTGAAGCCAAAGTACATCTGCCCTGAGGACTCCCTCTCTGACCCATTAGTCCTGTGCAGCTCTTCAGAATCCAGCCTCATTATCTCTTGAGCATTTGGTGCCGTAGTATGTTTTGCAACTGAGATTGCTTACACTCACTTGCCAACTGTGTTCTGGCACCACCTATGATTCTATGTTTCTCCTACATATTCTGAAATGAGGGATGCATGGCTAGACCAGTGGGTGCTGCAGATGCCCATGGTATTAGGATATTGACATGGAGAAATGTGTGCATGTCCCACACACAAGACAGGCATCCCTACCTGAGTACTCGACTTTAACCAGGCATCAAAATCCATGCCAAACAAGAAGATGACAACAGAGACAGAACTCCAAAGGAAGTAACCTGAAACGAGCAGGAACCTGAGATCTCAGCATTCAGAAAGCTCTGGCACAGCAGAGCAAAGACAAGGTATTAGTTAACTCAGGTGCCTCCTTCTTGACACATTCAATACCCTGCGGTTTGGTTAAGTACACCAAATGACATGTAAGCAAATACAGACAAAATAAGTTCCACGGAGAGCTTCTTGGTCTTAATCAGCCATAATTACAATATCCATGAGGCTGTGGCTGTCCCAGTAATCTCCAGAAGGAGCCTGACACACAGGTGTAATGAAGACCAAACAGGATGGAGCTAGCTCAGCCCTGTGCGCAAACTTGTACAACAAACTGTGAAGCCCACAAACCACCTCCTGTAGCCAATCTTAATGAAAAAATAGAGGAAAAGGAAAAGGAGAAAAGTGCTTTATACATAAAGAAATAGAGAGGGCCAATGTCTGTATTTTCTGCAGTAAGCACCCAGCAAGGGGGAAGACAGCAGCTGTGGTGCTGCCAAGTATTCTGCAGCATGTGGGCTGCAAGAGGTAGGTGGCGGGGGGGGGAGGCAAGAGAGAAACAAATGAAGGGGAAGAAGAAATTCCTGGGAGGTGGGTAAATCTACTGTCACTACTACTTATGTCACGGCAGATGAAACTGCCTGGAAGAAGTGAATGAATGGTATAAACTACAGTTGATACCAGTGCTCCTTTTTACTAACTCAGACAGAAACCATGCCAAAAAATTGAAGTTTTTATTCAACAGAGCTCTTCCAGAGTTAACATTTTTTTTTTCCTTTCTGTTTTT
>WEIS01095658.1:0-13561 GCA_013389965.1 Todus mexicanus
TCATAGAGTATTTTCTCTGTTGTTGCAGTAATAAAAGGTTATTGTAAAGTAAAGCCTATTACCCCAGAAATCTATTATTTTAAGATTTCTTACCAAGTGTAACAATGCTCGACTTGAGAATGAAGACTCTTTTTTGTTAACAAAATGCAGCAACCGTTTCTGACTCTTCATTCCTTTTGCTGCAATAAAGCCTTGACATATTTTAACAGCATTTTGCATAGTAGCCATAAATAATATATTTGCTTGTGGTTGTATTTTAGTAGTGACCTCCTTGGTGTTAGCTTTTCAGAGATGCATCCATCCACCCTTTGACTTATGCTGAAGTGGCTCATGCAATTCTCTGAGGATTTGTTAGCTTATGGNGAGGATTTGTTAGCTTATGGGGCAAGGCAGGAGCAGGAGGGCATAACATGGCTGGAACTATTTGCACAAGCACCATTAACTTCCAAGTTGTACCTTGTTTGTTGTGTTATAGGTGAGAAAGTTTTGCCTGGTCAGTATTTGGACATTGATCTCTGTAATTGGCAGGGAACCCAAAGGAAACTGTAGTTGCTTTGAATACATGCTTCCTATGGCAGGCAAAATGGAGGCAAATAAACTTCTTTAATATTTCTATCACAAACTGAGCCTATTTACTTGCATGGTAGCTTGACAAGGAGATCATAAGGCTACACAGTTCGTTGGATTCTGTAGACCTCAGCAAAGGCTCTCACAGTTCAAAGACACATTTCTATTTCTCATACAAGATTACAGCAGTCCATAATCTTTAAACTAATCCATATGAGCAGACTTGAAGCTCATAGGATGTGTCTCTGCCAATTAATTTAAAGGCTCAGCACATAGTGTGGCACAGTTTGCTGCGAAGGTCAAAGAAATTGGTCACTGAGGAATAACCTCGAGAAGTAAATGATACAAAGCAGCAAGCAAAAAACATAAATCTAAACTTATTTTAACCTATATATACAGTAAAATATTTCTTATTTTAGAAAAAGCCACTATGATCTTTAGCAGAGTTGGATCATACATTGAAGTACTGTTATTTTTGCCATGAAGATTTTCATATCTTCCTTTTCTGGGCTCTGTTGTTACTTGAGTGACCTTTGTTCATATATATATTAAACTGATACAGAGCTATAGAAGAGGATTGAAGAGGCTCTATTAACAGGCCAGGCTGATGAAACAGGTTACCACCTTTTGCTCAGTACCATGCTGCTGTGCTCACCAGGCGAGGTTGCAAGAGTAGTCCTTCCTGTACGATATCCAAAAGGACATCTCCATCTGGATGTGTGATCGTGCTTTGAAAGCGAGATAGTCAACTAATAACATTATGGTAAATGTTTTCACATTTATTTTCTTTGCTGAGACAAGCACAACTTTTCATCTTTCTTTATAAAAAAGAAAAGGGCAAATCTCCTTCAGNNNATAAAAAAGAAAATGGCAAATCTCCTTCAGAAACAATCCTACATTTCATTGTAAGTAAGATTTTTTAAATTCCTAGTGACATTCTTTCTTGCCAAAATGGAGACAGTCTACACTCCTCCCTCCCCAAATATTCCCTCAGGAAAGCTTCGTACTTCCCGTCAACTGTTATGTTCACTGGAGCCCAGCTGCAAAAAATGTCTCAACTTTGCATCTGGATTTCAAATCAATCACAAATTCATGGTTGTTTTCCCAGACAGAGAGCAATTAAACAACACCTGTAAAACCCATTAACAAAACCTCTGGAAACATCAGTTCACTCAAACAAAATTCTGTTCTCAGTATTTCTCAGCCTAAGATTTCAGGATTAAACTGGGATTTTAGAAACATTTAGGGAGAAATCACTCCCAAGTTCACCTGCTGCCTCTTTCCCTCTCCCCTGAAACTCTACAGTATTATGTTTAATTTTTCAAATTTTGCTTTGTTTATGTCTTATTTCCACTTGATTCACAAATTTAGTGGACTTTGTAAGAGACTTTAGGTATCAAGGCAACCCAGCAGGGACAACTGTTAGCCTTCATCCTTCACAGACAAGCAAAACTGAAGAGCCGCTGCTTTGCATCAGCTGCCTTTCTGTCTGTTCATGCTTGCTAACAGGATCAGCACAGAGGTGCATAGTTTGGCTAACACAACCCTGTAATGTGCGCAAAATAATAGTTTCTCAAAAAGCACTCGAAGAATTATTTCACATTGTTATGGTGTATTCTTCTCCAAGTAGGTACATCCTTGCCTGATGCATTTTGAGGTTTTTATACTCTAGACAACCAAGCATAATAGTGGATTTGATACCCCTGTAGCGTGCAGAACTAAGGTAACAGTTCATTCTGGAGAAACTAGCTGCCTTCATTGTTTTTCAATGCGGCTTTTGCAAAGAACATAATACTACTTTCTCTTTCTATTCACAAATCAAGTCCTGTTAATCTTCAGGAAAAGCTACATTCAAGCAACAGTCTTCTGAACACATTGTAGAGAAGAGAAGAAACATGTTCCTCTCCAAAAATATCCCAAATATCTGTATGATGCCACATTCTAGTTCTGTCCATTAAACCATCTCTGGAGAGCTACGGTTAAGGATTCAAAATCTTAAGTAATCTCAAAAGCCTTGTCAATCCACCAGCTGCAAAACGGAATGTTTCACCAAATGTTACCAAGGCAAGGCTTTCCTCTTTGTCTTTATACTATGTGGCCTGGGATGACTGTGTCTATTTTTGCATCAGGGTTCTCTGCCTTGGAAGCCTACAGCTGCAAATTGTGTCTGCATAAAGGGACTTAGAGACACAGTCACATGTTCTTGCGCACCATCATTTTCGTCACAGCAGGCAATAAGCATCTTTCTCGAACGATGCTTTTTCCCAGGGCTTGAAATAGCAGTTTTCTTAAATTCCTAAGTTTCTCAAGCCCAAAAGCAGATAATTTCTAATCAAACTTGCACAACACTTATTATGCTCCTAAATGTGGCCTAAAATGGGTATAATAGTAATTTATATAGTAAAGAGGTGTCAAACCTCAAACCAATCACCCAGATCTGGCTCAACAAGCTGGTTGATCTGGACCAGTTCTTCTTGCTCTCTTTCACAAAGCTCCCACAGTGATAGGTAGGGACTGTTCTGTAGTGACAAACAAACTGGTCTGGCAGAACCAGTCAGCCTTGGCCACCAGCTGTCCACCACCAGGACCCATGGTCCTTCCCATCTTAGGGTGACATTTGGAAATGGGCTGAATTCATAGCTCAGAAAATGGCAGCTTTCTCCTGGCTCTTTTCCTAGGGCCTTCACAGAGGTGATCAAAAAGCCAGCAGAAGCAATAAATATTCACATATTTAAAGAGTTATATTTGCATAAATTCAAGCCTTCAGGACATTGCAATGCCAGGAGGAACTGAGGTGAATGACCATGTGCTTATGTGTCCTGCTGTGTGAAAATCAGGCGCTAGGCACTTAGTCCATTATCTATTTCATTATTGTGGCTTGTGTGGCATTTGTCTTTAATTAAAAGACAGCATGTCCATTAGAAGTAATAAGATGCAATTTCAACACTTAGTCCAGAAATGGTTTAAATTATACTGCACTAACATACGCAAACCAATACCAGAAAATTTGCAGGCCTCTGAATGTGGAGAGGAGACAAAGGAGTCTATGCACATAAAAATAAGGTGAACATAACCACATAAAGCATTTCCTAATCATTCCAGCAGTTGGGGGGAAAAAAAAAAAAAAAAAAAAAAAAAAAAAAAAAAAAAAAAAAAAAAAAAAAAAAAAGAAAAAAAAAAANAAAAAGAAAAAAAAAGAAAAAGAAAAAAAAGAAAAAGAAAAAAAAGAAGAAAAAAATTGTATTAACTTTTCTAGCTTAAATGGTATTTGTTCACCTCGAGATATATTTCCCACTGATGTGGGAGAAATATGCAGAAAATAAACAGTTGCAGGCTTTGTGGTTTTAAGGAATCATCTGAGGACATAACAGTGTAATGACATCTCCTCATGGAGGCAGTGCTGGGATACCCAGCTAGAGTCAGCTTTTGTACCCATCCGGTCCCTTCTCTGCTTTTCTACTGGTTCACAAAGCATCTTTCATGCCACTATTGAAGACTGCATTCTGTAGTTTGGTGACATTGTGGCTGGACTCTTCCGTTCACAATCCAGCACTGTCATCACCCCAATTTGTTATCTCACATGCAGTACGTCTAGCAAAATCAGTAAAAGGCTGAACAAAAGAAAGAAGCATTCAATAACTCATTATAAGTCTGAACAGCTGCTCTGGATTCTGAAGAAATGTAATTTCTAAAAGGATTGAATTTTCACACATGAATTTATGCAAGTCATACTAAAAGGGCTTGTCCCTGTCCTATGGGGTAGAAGGAGATAATGAGAAGAGAAAAAAAAGTTCTCAAGTGCTCTGATGAGGTATTATGTCTTTTCTAAGAGATTAGCATTCAGAATTCTTGACTTTGGTGCCTTTTGAAAAGCTGAGATCCCCAAATGAACATTCTTCCTTCATAGACTACCTTCCTCTTGGAACAATGAGTATACAGCAGCTGTCTTCTTTCCATCAGCAAACACTGTACCAGACTTGTTGGGTGAAGACATTTGATCTCTGAGGCAATGCTGTGAAAAGATAAACCATGCCTGTGTGGATATTCCCATTCAGGGCAGTAAAGGCAAGGAGCTGAGGATTACAGCTTTGTTCACGCTACTGTAAGAGATGCTGGGTTTGATCTCTTGTGGTTTCATCAGTAAAAATGGTGGTTGCTTCTTCTTTGCCTACTTCTCCTATAATCCACCAAGCAGATGTGCTAAACCTCTCAGAAAAGACTTCTTTGTAAAATATGAAATTCGGCTTGTGCAACAATCCGCATTGATAAATGTAGCATTTGTACAGCCTTCAACATTCTAATTTCTAAGGTCTTTAGTTTTTCCAGAACATTAATTTATCACTTTCGGTGCCTTAATGCACATATTTAGAACAGGGACATACACATCCATTTTCCCTCTGTCTTCCTATATGCATTTTGCATGATCCTTGAAAACGCTGGACAAAACCACATCTCTATCACTCAGGGCACCCTAGGGAAGGTTCCCCCAAAGGCAGACAGCTGCATCTTTTGTGGAAATGTAGAAGCAACTGCAGAGGCAGTAGGTGTCAGGAGAGCTTTCGCAGCCAAAGTGCTTCCCAAGGCTCCTGCTGAGGCAGGGAGGCTCTGCACCACTTCCAGGACAGCCGATATCACGCCACACTCTGCTGACTCAGGACTGAGGCTCATCTCCAGCAGCCTCTCACTTGGCTGATGCAATCACACTGTACTTTCAAATCATTTCAAACTCTTGCCTTTCACCTGGGAGGTGCACGCAACACAGACTGCGGACAATGGAAGCCTTAGGTAATTTTATTTCAGATTGTGAAATGCTGTCTATTGGGCAATGATAAATCCAGTTTAAGCCTCGTTATCTCACTGCTTTAAGAAGTGAAAGCATGTCTGCAAACATGTCTGAATCACAGTTCCAGAATGAGGCTTTTCTATTCCTGTTTTGGATAGAACCACCTTATATCCCTGGAAAATTACCTCCCCGAGTATCTTCACTGCTGATCTGTTTTTAAGTGTAGTTATAGTCCAATCTCATGGGGGGCCTAGCAGTCTACATTTGTATAAAGCAAATTTTAAAGAAGCTTTGAAAGTAGTTTCTTTATCATAATATTGTCATCAAAAATATGGCCACAATACAAGACTGAAGTCTACACTTGCCATGTTCTCAAAGGACCAGGTGATTCTTCCAGCAAACCAAACAGACCCACTTAAAAAACCCCAAATAATAAAGTGACATGCACATATTATCAGTGTGATCAAAATGTCTTGAGAATTGACATTCCCTCTTCCTTTCAGGCCCTGTAATTTCTTTCTTCTTCTATCTTTCCCTGCTTGTTTTTTCTGCTTATGCAGAAGATGAGTTAGAGAATACAACCAGCCCTTGAGGATGTTTTTTTAAAGAACACTTTAAAAATTGAAAACTTTCAGTAAGGAGGTGGAAGTAAATTTTACATAACACCTTCCTGGCAAAGAGCTGACGTGCCAGATGTAGTACAAAGTGAAGCATCATGATGCTTTTCACTTCAAGGTCCTATCCTGTTCTCTTCCACTGGCATACATTCTCCACTCGTGGTACTTGCTGGATGCCTGGTAGCTGTATTCAACTATTTTGTGGGGTAGCCGCCTTATGTTCTTATTTACTGGCACTTTCAGTCTTTGCCTGACTCCAGACAATCTGTTCTAGTATCCCTCCTGCAACAATAGTGCCATTTCAATGTGTTGTATACATTCCCTTTTAAATTATGGACTATTCACAGTTCAGAATGCTTCCCTTTCAACTTCACCAAAGTACCACTAGAAGGAAGTGATGGAATTTGCCCTAGACATCCATTTTGAGGGCACAAAGACAGAGGACATGGAGTGAGTCTGAAGAAAGAAAGGTCACTCCTTAACGCAATGGACAATTTAATCCAAAACAGAAATTGCATTCTCAGTTCTTCTCCATAGGGATAATTAAAATTAACAGGACATCTTCATGAAGGAGGCTGCTAGAATTCTAACCATCATAGCGCCACAGTACAAGGTGCTAAGCGAACACATATTTTGGGGAGTCAGTCCAGAACAGGCAACAGAAAACGGTATTATTGTTGCAAACTCACTATTTTTCCAGTTGCACGTAGCTTTAATTCCACAGTTACCGTAGCTACAATGCCTGTAAAGAATATTCTCTAGATCTGCAAGTCAGCTAGCTGTTCAAATGCTGTACTTGGAGTACATCTTAAAGCCATTAGGTTGAACTCCACCCCAAAAAGGGGGAAAAGGTGGGAAAAGGCTCTGCCACAGCAGGGTAGGAGGAAGCTTACTAATAGGGGAAAAAGAAAATAAGAGAGGAAACTTTAATTAGAGTGAAAGTGCTGACTGGGTGTGAGCAGGCACCAGTTCATTATTCTAGTGAGGGATTTGGCCTTTGCCCCTTGTTAATGGGGCCTTTGTAAGTGCCAGAGTACAGTTGGTCTAAAAATACCTCTTTAGAAAGGAAACATTTGGCATCACATTCTGATACTAAAAGCCCCGGCAGTAGCAATAGCATCACCAATGACCTGGTGACGTCCCCATGTACTGTGGGACAGCCACCTCCCTTGCCACCTCTCCAGCTCCCTATGCACTTGAGCTGGACATCTCTCAGTCCGGCAATGCCATGCCACACTGCCAAGGCTTCATGGACTTGCCAAGTGGCAGATTTTCAGAGGCTTATAACTAATGAAATCAAGTCCAGTTTTCACTGGCATAGTATGAGATACTGCCCTTCAGTGGGGCTTTTGTCTGATTCACTCCATGTTTTCTGATTTTTTGGTGACAGATTTGCTCAAAAAAATGAACAAACTTACCATGGGGAAGTTATTTTCTCTTTCTTCCTGTAAAAGCCAGTCAACAAACAAGAAATACTTCCAATAGTCTTTCTTCCTCTGCTTTTTTTTTTGTCTTTTTTTTTNATAATTTTTTTTCCTCTCCTTTTTTTTTTTTTTTTTTTTTTTTTTTTTTTTTTGAAGTCCAAATTTGAGGCACTTGTAAATAGAAAAATGAATTGTTTCTTTCATGGAGACAGGAGCCTGGAATGGAAGTGTGTAAGCAACCACAGGAATTACTGGTGCTCCAGTTATGCTACAATAAAGTTAGACAGATTTGCTTCTGTACATGGATGTAAAATGAAACTGTGAGTGTGCATTCTTCTTTTAGATAAATTTGTCAGCTATCTCAGTTACATGTATTGTTACCAAAGATGGTGATTATAGAAGAAATAAATATATTTTGCCAGTAGATTTATTTCTCATCCTCAGTGAACACCCTATATACACATGCACAAAGTAGCACACCCTATATTCCTCTTTGCAAGAAATCAACTTCTTTGAGAAAAAAGTTACTTTATCCACAAGAATATGCACACTACATACGTGAGATATTTTTTACCTTCCGACTAAAAGACATCCAATTCTTCAAGCTGTCAGTTCATGTGTCAGTTCAAACATTTCTTTCCAAGTACATGTATAATTTCTCCATGCATGTGCAAGCTACCCATCAACAAGGCTGTTTTGGAAATAAGATCTCTCAGATGGTATGTCAATGCCTCAGAGCTACGTCTCCACAGCTCATTTGGTATGAATGAAAGGGCTCAGAAACAACATGTTTGATTTAAAATGAAACTACTGAAATAAAGGATTTTTTTTTAAAAGACAGCATTTCTGTTAGTGGAGATAATCTACCATTTTGTCATCTAAAATTAACATCTGAGTTGCTATCAGCAGTTCATTTACTTATATTAAAGAATGAAATAATCCAGTTTGATTCAGAAAAAAAAAAAGTATTTAATCTTAATTTCATCACTGCAACTTTTCACGTGGAAATTATATTTTAACATAAGATTGAGACATCTAAATATGTAATGGTTGTCTATCTGTGCTTTAGGTGCATACATTTCTTTATGTTCAGCAGATACCTAGCTAGTGCACTTGGTAGAGCCTGTGCTGCTGCTTAGCTGACGAGTTAGTAAGAGTCTACTTGAGCATGAGCTGCACCACCAGGCTCCACTGGCTGGGTTGACTAAGGCTCATTTCAGCTGCCTAAACATAGACTTCCAGAGCCACCACAAGTGCCTTGGGTGTCTACTTGGCCTCCAGTTGCCTCCAGTAGGCCACAGGTCATCAGTAGATTCCACATTGTAACCATCAGGCGTGTGGATTTGACTCAGTGCCTCCCAAATGGTGCCAGGCACTTTTGTAGTGGCATTGGATTGAGGGACGCCCCTCAATGGACATGTGGACACCTAAGAGAGACACCCAAACTGGATGTCTTAGGTGGGAGCTGAATCCTGCCTTTTCTTCCTTTCTGTTCAAACATTAAACCCAGCATACAACCCCTTGATAGATTCAGTGAGAAAAATGCTTTTCCTCAGAACAATTTTTCAATCTTTCAGTTTGGCCAAAAAGGGAAAGGAAACTGGTTCTTCCCTTTCATCTCTATCACTATATCCCATTTAGGTGGATCCTTCCAGGGAAGCTAAAAGTAACAGTCAGACTTCAAAACATAATTATTCTTTGGCCACAGAGCTAACCTGTGTGTTTTCTAGCTCAACATGAATTTGTTTCTGTTACATGGTCTACTTTTACAGCTGTTCATCCTTCCCGGCTCATGTGCTTTGCTTCCAGCATACACTGCTTTTTAATACCATCTTTCCGGCTTCCCCACTCTTAGTACTCCCCTTTTTTAACAAAGGACCAATCTGTTGGTGAAACTTGTACGTGTATGTGCATGTTTTTCTCCCTAACATACTTCATACAATGATAACCTGTTGAAGAGCACAAGGTACATGTGCCTTAATATATTTACCATTAGTTTCCTTAGAGAAATTGAAGAAAAAAGGCCTAGGAAATCTCTGTTTTCTGTGTTAGAAGAGTCCACCTTGCAGGAGTCAGACACAAGCTGGACTTTTAGGCATTCCATGCTTCAAAGATCCTGTTATTCATTAGTAGTGCAGTTTTAAAAGACCTGAACTGTTGACTTTGTGTGTGAAAAAGAGTAAAAGCATTTGTCCTTCTGTGAAATTTCCTAATATTTTTATTCATCCTTCTAAAAATTAACTTAGCAAAAAGCAAAACTATCTAATCAATGTTCCAGGCAAAATTTTCTTCAAGAGTATCTAAATGCTCCAACAGTCCAGAGGAAAATAAACTCCCAGTTCAGCAATCTTCCTTAAAATCTGCCATAAATTTGGAAAGCATTTGAATTCATTTGAATGACCTATCATTACTTGCAAACTCCTGCACCTTTCCTCAAAACTATCATAAAGTAAATATTTAACCTTCCAAGGTACTGCCTATGTTATCATCCATACTCTTGCCAGAATAAGGCATTGTTTTTGTTTTCTACCTTGATATCCAGTATTATAGCAAGACATGCTTTTAAAACAGTCTGAAAAAGCACACAGCTCAATTTACAATGAAATCTATTTAAAACTGTAATTCATTTTAACAGGCATCATACAGCTTTCAGTCTGTTTTGGAGTCCTGAAACGTGCCTGATCTGTCGTCCTCCCTTTCATGATCACAGAGGTAACACGTGGTTGCAGATGGCTAGCTACACAGAAACATACTCCTTATCAAGGTAGAGTCTCCTCTTACAACAGAGTTAACCAAAAGATTAAATTGAAAGATATGACTGAGTAGTCCAGGTGCTAAACTGGAAGACAGCAGTGGCTTGGAAAGCATAGGCACTGAGGCCCATAATCTTTTTGGAAAATAGCTTAAAAAAGAAAGAGTATTTGCTGGGGCTGCTGGAGCAAGAGGGAGGTTTTCAATGTCCCAGTGGTTGTCGCTGAACTTGTGCAACAGCAGCTCTTGCTCCAGACCCTGGAGGCCATCCAGCAGTGAGTGGGGGGCTCTGGGCCATCCTGCTGCTGCGGGTTTCCAGGCCAGCCTAACATCAAGAGAAATCAGGAGCCTGAAAATGCCTGAGAAGCATTTTTGGATAGTCTCTCTCCATGCAATCCTTCTGCGCTGGCACCGGCCCAGGCCCAGCTGCTTTCCCACGGGCTTCTCGAGGGTCAAGGTCCAGCACCCATGTCCAGCAGCCAGGAGCTGCTCCAGCCCTGCTGACTGCAGCTTCAAGTGCAGCCACCTCCATCTGCGGGGCTGGTGATTCCTCCTGTGTCCATGCACAGCCATGTCCCAAAGTTCTGGGTTTCTACCAGGAGTAGTTAGTTCCCAATTCAGCACTTTTGTAGGCTTTGTGTCTTTCCCTTCTCAGCCCAGTGATGCCTGCATGGTATTGCAGTGAGGAGGGATGTAGTGGAAATGGTGTTTCCTGTTTAGCACGTTTCTATTGCAGGTTTTCACAGATAACCACATGTTTTCTGCCATACATAGACTTTACCACCAATATGAATCCCACAAACTGCAATCTCTCAAGAGCTTGGCCCATGCAGGATCTCCATAGCATCTCCTACATGTGGCACATGGGCAAGAAAGAACCTGCTCACCTCTTGCTTCCTTGGATGCCATGGCTACACACACATAACTAGACACTGATCACTTCAGTTGCTGATATTTAAATTGAATTTAATTTGAACAGCAGGAGAATAAGCTCAAAAAATCTGAGTAAAAGTCAAAAATATTTGGCCACTTATATGGTCAAGAGAGAAAGGAGCTAAACTCAAATAGCCTTTTTCAAGGACAACTCTCAGTTTGAATGAAATCAACAAAAGTGCATCTCCAGAGAGACAGAATGTTCCTTTCTAGACAGTACTTGCTTTTTTTATAATACTGAAGTTCTGGTATTAACATAAATTCTGGCTTAAAAAGACTGGGTAAGCCTGGGTGGTTTTATTTTTCTTGTGATCACAGGGAATATTTGTAAACTTGTTTGTAGAAAGCAAGTGAAACTTTAATATTATTTATATTGCATGCAGGCAAAGTTGTAGTTGAAACTACCACCTCATTGAAGTTTCAGCTGCCTATGCTGCCAAATGCAGTATTAATAAAACAATCTTAGGGATTAATTCCCGATGCTTAAAAGTATTTTTGTAAATAAGGCAAATCTCATTTCCATGCCATCAAATTCCTTGTTTTCAAACTTCCACAGGCCAACTAAAAATGAGTAGTCACTTGAATTCAAGGTATCAAATGAATAACTCGCAGAGGAAGGAGTGTCATAGGAAAACAGAGTGAGTACTGCAATTTTTTCTAGTAAGAAAAGGGACCAGAATCACCTATTCCCAAGATGTAGCCATCTTGAAATGCAAAAAAAGGTAAAACACTTACTGGAAAAGCTGAGCCAAAGGACTAGAAATTATTTCTAGTCTTATAGACTTGGTTTAGTGCTACAAACCAGACAGAGGCCAGTTGTGGGGAAAGGTTATTGATACATGATAGCAGCTCTTCTTTTGTCCCTAAGCTGAAATTGTTAGTTCTGTTCCCATTTTATATCAGGAATGAAATGCTAAAAAAGTCGCCACTACATTTGGTACCGATTCACGAAATCAGCAATAAGCTGAAGGCTTCAGGAATGGAGAGTGAATCTGAGAAGTTGTCTTTGCAGCTCACAATCAAACAGCAGTGGCTGGGAAGACACTACAGACAATTCCACCTGCTCTCTACAGATAGAGGATCTTCCACTGCGAGAGTATCATTTTTTCACGGCACCTCTAAGCTAAAATTTCTCTTTGATATGGAAAACAATGTGTTAAGGAATATGCTGCTTTCAGACTGAAAGATATCTCTCCTGCCCAAACTCTGTGGAATTTGTGAAGGAAGATGAAAGTTATTAGGAATAAGAGAAGCATTCAGTGAGGAAAAAGTTGGACTTTGGAGAAACCTACTGAAAGTTCTACACGTGACACACCTACATTGTAAATGACATTTTTCCTTTGCAGAACACACAATTCACTAATTCAGCCCCCTCCACCATAACACATTAGAAGCCAGCGCTGCTTGTCCATTCATCCCAAAGTGCACATTCTCAGAAATAGGGAACTGTGCAGGTCCTAGTGGGCTGCCTGAATGATAATAGTAAGCTGTTTCCTTCTAGGCCCACTTAATGGCGATTAATACAGCTTCAGGCATGGCGATAAACATAAATTTGTAGTGTTCTCCAATGAGGAAAAAAGAAAAAGAGAGAAAGAGAGAAAGAAAGAAGGAAAGAAAGAGAGAAAGAAAGAAAGAGAGAGAGAAAGAAAGAGAGAAAGAGAGAAAGGGAGAGAGAGAGAGAAAGGGAGAGAGAGAGAAAGAAAGAAAGAAAGAGAGAAAGAAAGAAAGGAAGTGAGAAAGAAAGAAACAAAGAAAAAGAAAGAAAGAAAGAGGGAAAGAAGGAAAGAAGGAAAGAAAGAAGGAAAGAAAGAAGGAAAGCAAGCAAGCAAGCAAGCAAGCTTTAATCGGTATTTACGATAGAGCAACAGCTGAGATGTGCAGGTTACCTGGGGATAGCTGCACCTCTTGTACAGACCCTGACTATGAAATGTTATTGAGTTTTATTATGCCTAGTGGAGCATTGGGCAGACTATACTTGATAAGTTCTCATGACATATCACTTCCATCATAATTGTTCCTAAGTACAAAACCTCCAACTCTCTCTGGGTAAACTGTCTTCTGGAGGGAAGAGTGAGAAGCTACTGCTGCTGTGTTTGGTCCTTGCATAAGCAATGCAAACAAAGACATTTCTTTTACAGCATTCTACATGCTGCTCAGAATAACAACAAATCAAATCTGGATGTATGCAAATAGGGTCACCACCTTGGACTTTTCAAGACCCAGCTAGAAGAAAGCTATGACCGACCTGACACTATACTAGTGGCAGTTCTGCTCTGAGCAGGAGTTTGGACTAAACGACCTCCAGAAGTGTATCCAATGCTTGTATGACGCTATGAAGCTTATGTAAAAGCCTTAGACATTTAAAACATGCTGAGTTTGCATTTGAATTGCAATTGTTTTGCAAGTGAACCAAGAACGCTGTATTTAATGAAGTTCATGCTATTCTTTCAGTGTGTCCAGGATTTCTGATGACACACACTGTTGCA
>WEIS01095721.1:318-21940 GCA_013389965.1 Todus mexicanus
AGTTTCCCCTCTTAGCAGGTGACCCAGTAACCCACCCAGACTTCCTTTTCCAAGTACCCACCTGCTCTAGATGTTCTCTGCATTGAAGATAGTATCTGTCGGCTCCCCTTTCTCTCCCTTATCTTTGATGCTGAGTAGTAGAGGGCAGCCCTACCCATCCTGTTTTTCTCTAAATGTGGAAGGTCTTAACCTCGATTGTCCTGTTGCCTCTTGCCCACTTCTGGTTTTCAGAAATGCAGCATCAAAAGATCAGCCTTTCTCAGCTGATTTTTCATTTGCTGAGCCAGAAATGTGCAGGAACAGCTTTATTCAGCTGTGAATATATTTTCCTATCAAAGAAAATGCTAAAAGAAGTCCTCCCGAGGTCTTGCAGCCAATTCATATAACTGGTACTTGCCACAAGAGTTTGAGACTGAGGGACCTGGGAAAGATTCTTATGTTGTGCAATAGGAACATTTTTCAGTTTTATTTACTTCATGTAGAGTAACTACTCCAATTAGATGGAGGAATCCTGGTGTGGAAATGAGGGCTGTCAAGTAAGACAAACAAGTGGAGAGAAGAGCTTAACAACAGGCTTGTCCTTGCTATTAGAGAGCATGGCTGAGAACTAACGACAGGTCTCACTGGGAGGGTGAATGCTGTTGTCACAGATACTCTTAAGATCTGTGTTACTCATGTAGTCTGTTTTCTGTGTTTGCAGTGTCAGACAGTGAATAAATTACAGAAGGCAAGCTTATGAGGAACCTCTTCTTGAAACAGTCTGTAGCATCCGTGCCCTCAGCACTTCTATACACACAAACCCACTGTTTGTTGTTTTGTTTTTTGTTTGGGTTTGGGTTTTTTTTCATATAGATTATTATAAATTATATTAGGGAGTGTTTTTTTTGTTGTTGGCCAATTTCGATAAGGTGACTGACTGATTTAGAACTGCATCTCTTTGCTCTTTGGTAGATTTGAATTTCAAAATTGCAAACACTTCTGAATAGTGAGTTTAGTAGGCACATTTCTGTGCTTAAAGATATAGGTGTATGTGTAACTGCATTTATGTGTGTAAGAATTTGTAAGGCCAGGCTTTAGGAGTTAAACTGGGAACATCCTACTTATTAGTAGGATCATCTGTCATGTTTCAAAAAAAGTATTGGGATAACTTAGGAAAAAATAATTACTAGTGCAGACTTCAACAAAGTGAAAGGGTCAGTCCTGGAACCATTACTCATTCAGGCAAGTATAGTGGAGCCAGCCAAACAACCTGTGAGTAATAGCATGGTTGAGCCTTCTCGTCAGATGTTAGAAACACAGATCTGTAAATGAGGAATGGCAGTGATGACCTGAAAAGTACTAAATCAATCATCCTAATATTTAATAGCAGATTTTTACAAAGGAAGTAAGATGCCAGAAAAACTAATTTAGTTTCATGGAAATGCACAAAGCAGGTTTGTGTTAACTAACATTATAGATACACACAAGCTTTTATTTTACTCTTTTTTACTTTATCAGCTAAAGATTAAAAAATTCTCTTTTAAAAACCAACTTTTTTTTTTTTTTCCCATCAGATTTCAGTCATACTGATTCTGGTCCAGAAAAGGATTAAGTGTGTCATTACTTACAGCATGCTTTTTGGTACAGAATCTGGTTATTCTAACTCAAGAGTTTTCTCGTTTCTTGACTGTGACTCATTGCCAAGGCACCAGCATCTCCCAGAGTGAGCAGCTGGGTGAAAGGGGGAGGTCTGGATCATGTTCTGAGACTTCCTGGGTGACTGCAGGGAAGCTACTTTGCCCTCTGGGCCTTTAGTTTCTCCACTAGCAAGATAGAGATGATGATATTATCTTCCTACGCTAAGTGCTGTGAGACTGAGGGCTGCATGGCGACAGGAAGAACATATGGTCTAGGAGCATGCGCTCCAGTCCTCAAATCAATGGTGAATCTGTTGGCCAGCTTCAGCCAACACTCCTGCCCTGCTAACAGAGAGAAGTGCATCACTGCTAAGTGGAAAAACATAGATATAGGAGAGGTAAAGTATATGCTAGAAAACGATACAATGCCTGTGATATTCAGAACGTGGCTAAGTTCAGTGGAAGATTAGTAACAGTAGGAAGGAAAGGACACAGCAGTTCAAGCCTACTTCAAAATATTGGGAAGAAATCCATCAAACAAAAATCGCAGGCCCTTGTTCCTAGAAAATGCTGAGAAACTGAGGAGAAGTCTGTGGCCTGTGTGAATTTTAGTGAATAATTTGTGGTGAGACTACTGAGCATGGCTACAAAAAGTGTGTATAATGCTTGGCACGAACAGGTCATAGGCTAGACTCAATGATCTCAGAGGTCTTTTCTGGCCTTAATTATTCTGTGATTCTGTGATTCAGTGATAAAAGCTGAGATACGAAAAATGTCGATGGAAAGGATTCATGTGCATGTCTGACACTTGATATTTAAAATATTATGTGAAAAATGGCAGCTGCTTTTATAATCAAGTGGACATAAGACTCATGGATATAAAAACTGACCATTGAACCAAGTATACTTTTCAGGCTTAGGAGGGTGACAGGAAGCCTCTTGGGACAGACCAATCCTTACCAAAAGAAACATGAGAATAGCTGAGTATACAATGATATTATGTAGATTTGCTGTTAAATCCACCTAGCTACAGGACTCCACCTATGCTACCTGCTGGAAAACATGCTCTCAGTTCCTCTGCAGTAGGTGTCAACAACAGCTTAGGGAAGATTCACAAACACATCAGCAGCTCGGTACAAAACACATCGGACTGTTAAGTTCCTTTAGCCATCTATTCCTGGAGGAGAAAAGCTTATCCTATCTTATTCTTTGCAGAGAACTCTTGAAATGGATTCATTTTTTTATGCTAAGTTCTTCCTTCATCCCTGATGTAAGAAGAAGCTAATGTCACATAGGAGGGAGAGAGAAAGGATGTTCTGGACTCCCATATCCCCATACCCTCTCTGTGAGTCTGGGAGATGCGAGCGCAGTAGGAGCACTGCTGAAACAAAAGAAACTTATTTCCATTCTCATTTCCACACAGTCGAGTGTTGCTATTATAGCTCTACTCCCTTGGAGCCCACTATGTTCACCCAGCCTGGGCACGGAAGCAGCACCAGCAGCAGTGGCTCAGCTGGCACCTGATACATTTCAACGTGAAATTAGGAGGTACCTTTCAAAATGGGACCTTAAGCTACTGTGTATGAAGACAAGAGTTGTGTGAGCATAAACTGGAGCAGCACTCCTCCCCATGCTGCTCAGATAAGTGTCCCTGGAAAGGGGTGGAAATTGACTTCTTCCTTAAGTGCCATCACCAGAATTTTTCTTTTTTTTCCCTCTCACTCTTCCACATTAGTAGAAGAGTTCCACAGAGTCTCCTGTCTCTGCTCACCTCCTCTTTCCAAGCAGGACTACAACAGTTCCACCCAGTCATCACCCATCCCAAGAGCTGTGGCCTGTACCATCCCAGATTATATTTACTGTTGCGCATTTAAGGGAAAAGGCACCGCAAAATTAGACTGTGCTTTGTAGCTATTAAGAGGAAAGGAAGAAAGCATAATGTTTTAAAAAAAAAACCCTAGTCCACTTAATCATAGACCTGGATAATTTGTTTTGGTGAGAGAATGACAGTAATGGTTCAGTGATGCTCCATTATAAAACATTTCTAGAACAGGAGAAAATAACCCTGTTGCTTTATAGAGTCTTCTTTTTTTAAACATTGACATTAATTTCCTGTTGGACAATAATTGATTACTATTCTTACAACTCCATTTCAGAGGCTTTGTGCTGTGCGTGAAGGTGCCAGTGCTTTTAAAGGACTCTTTTCTCTGGATAATGGTTAATCTGGATTATAGAAAATGTTTCCAGTTGTATGAGAAAATCAATGCTGTGACACACTCAGTTGGTTCAACAGAAATGATTGTTTGTGATTTTCTGTCCCTTTCTTAAAGTGTTGTCTTTTTTTTTTTTCCTTTTATTTCTAAAAATACAGGCCTTGTTTCTAGCCACTGATGTTTACAGGCTTTCCACTTTCTTCAGCTGGAGTTGTCCCACACTAGGACAGAGCAGCTACACAATCCTCAAGGAAAGTTGTCTCTGCATTTTTCTAGCTGCATGCATGAGGACTGCAAGGTGGATTAGGCTACGTGGAGTCAGAGGAGATGGGCAATGCCTTCTGAAATGGCACTAGCTCCTCCAGGGAGGAGTGGCAAGAGGGATAGAGAATGAGGAGTTTATTGTCCAGTCTCTCTTGAGTGGTAAGATGTAGGTGAAAATAGCAGACAAAAGGGCTCACTCCACTTGATGCTATGCTCTGCGTGAATATCCTTTAGCCAAGCTGCAGCATACTTAGATTTACCCCAAACCTCTACTATTAAAAGGTACTTTTGTACACTTATTCACTGTGGTGGTGCAGAAAGGATAGCTGGTAATGTTTTGCCCCTTAGAAAGAAGGTAAGTGTACGATGATTTCCAACTTGTAGGAGTATTTTTAAGGCATTTGCTACACTCCAAGGAGAGTGCTGATTGACATTTAAGGGCCATTTCTTTGCATTTAAGGCTTCATCTTGCCACGAGTTCTCTGTGCTTCAAGCCAAAATCCCATTGACATCAGGGGTCAGTAATGGCATAGAGCCCTGATGATTAAAGAGTAGGCACATCTACCTTTTAGAA
Organism: Todus mexicanus; assembly: GCA_013389965.1. Classification (NCBI taxonomy): domain Eukaryota; kingdom Metazoa; phylum Chordata; class Aves; order Coraciiformes; family Todidae; genus Todus; species Todus mexicanus. Next base: position 4,986 of record WEIS01095721.1, read on the forward strand.
GAAGTAAATTACAGTAAGAAATGTCATATATTATTGTTCAAGATCATAGTTCAGAAATGCCTTTCAGGGCTAAAGTATGGATTTAGCCCTAATAATGTGAAAAAGCCAGCTCTCTGTTTTATTGCCTGGGGAGCAGATCAGAAATTCATGGATTGGTTCACGATGGGGAGTATCTCTGCACTGCCCCCGTAGTCCAGGAAACTGGTCCTTCAATGAGAATATTCAGGTGAGAATATCTGAGTGAACAGCGTGTGCATGAGCCTTTCCACCTCAGAGCCCTCCTTAGGTCAGAGTGCCCCCTTTGCTGTTTGCAGCCTTCCCTGGGTGCCGCTGTGGCAATCTCTCCTGGCTCCCTGAGCAGCTGTGGTGTGGGACTCCTTCTTGGGCAGTTGTCATAGTTACCTCCAGCTGTAGGACAGGAGAGAAGGTATCTGTGGATTTGACAACACACAAATTATCTTGCCTTTGTTGTTATTGCTGGGTTGGTAGGTTGCAGAGCAAGCTGAAGGTCAGCTACTGCCCTCATGCTGCCCAGCCATGCAAGCAGAGCTCAAAGTCCATGTATATTAATCAAAGGTGGGTGAGTGATTTATGTGAAGACTGACATTGGGGCAAAGACAGAGACTGCAGCGCAGGCACTATACCCTCAGGGAATAAGATTAAAATTTTTATCTTTTCCATACTACATTCGCCTTCTCATCAATGCCGATTGCTTTATGCCCTGCTCCAGTTCAGCTGCGCTGGACAGTATTTCAGTGGGAGTAGTCAAACCTCAGTGACTCCCTATCAATCTACAGACTGATCTGTGATTTCACCCTAAAGATAAAAGACAAGTAGTTGTCCATTTATAAAAGATTAGTAACAGTTATTTGGTTTGCAAACAAGTCTGACTTCAGGAATTGTAGTACCTCATGTTATGGAGAGGGTCTGTAACATATTTTTGACACAGCTGTTGTGAAAGTTTATCTTTCTCCATTCTCATTCCCATGCCAGCATGGACTCCCAGTCCCTTCCAGTCCTCTTCTGATGGAGCAGCAGCGCTGACTCATTCCTGTTACATGCATAGCCTTTATGTTCCTGTTATGTGTGGAGCAATGTGGGAACTTAGGAAAAGTCTTAATTTACCTGTTTCAGCTCCCAAATCTACTTTCAGGCATCACTGGCTGAGGTCATGAAAAATTAGCTGTATCTGTTCCCAATCCTTTTTCTTTCTTCTGTACATTAGATTGGAAAATTGTTACTCTTTCTGTGCCTGTATACTTTATTGAATTGTGGATGATCTGAATTGAACTGGGATCAGTAATAATCCCCTTCTTCTCTTGCTCTTGAATCTACCCAGATGGTCATGGAGTATCTGAAATAAATAATCCACTAATGTGCTTTGTATCTTTTGATGTTACAGAGCAGAAGAATCTGTATCAGATGATGACAAAAGGAGGTAAGTCCTCTACCAGGCCTGTCTGGTTCTGTTGCCAGATGAACATATTTTTTGCTCTTCTGATTCTCACCAACAACATCAAAGCAGAGAAAAAAGAAAAAAGAAAAAAAAAAGAAAGGAGGAAATCTCACAGAGATCTCAGTATTGATGAGTACCCCCCATATGGTTAGTGGGCTGGGGCGGGGGGAGCCTTGTGGCAAGAATAGCACATTTTCTCACAGCTGTAGGTGATCGGCTTAACAAGGGCCAGTGACCTCTGCCTTCACACCAACCCCTCCACAGAAGGTGGCACTTATGTGAGATCTCCACTGGGATGGAAATCAAAGGAAATATGACTCTTATCAAATCAGAGATCAACTCAAAGCCCCAGGGGCAGGAGGTGTGATTAATTTGGCACCTAATGGGGCACAGCATTGTAATGAGAGTCTCTGCAAGTTGCTCCATGCACAGCAGAGGCTTTCAAGGACCCAGTTTTTCACCGCTTGCCAGTCCCTACCTTGGAGGCAGCAAGTGTGCTCTGCAAGGCCATGAAGGGGGTTGGGCTATGAAAGTACCTAACACTCTCATGCTCCTTCCTACTAACAAATTTCCTCCAAGCAGGGGGATGCGGGTCCTATTTATTACGAGGAAAAGTCAAAGTGCTGTTTAGTTGGTGTGTGTTGTTTGAAGTGAGGTGCTTTGGTGGTCCCCGTGTCAAGAATTACGATCAGATTGATTCTGTCCTCAGTTGAATGTATTCAGTGTCTAGAAGAAGCTGGACAGGTGGGGTTTATTGTCACAAGACAGTTGGGATTTAATGATCCACAGTCTTTGTAATGCTGCTGTGTGATGTCAACCTTATAGAGAGAAGCGTTGTGTTACAATTAAGATCTGATGTCTCTTCAATCATTTCTTTAAATCAGGAACTATGGTGGCGTCTATGTTGGCCTGCCGTCGGATGCAGCTGCCATGGTTTCCAGTCAGACAAAAGCTGCACCGAAAGGTAGTGGAAGGTTGCACATTGTATTTCTCCTGCTTTCTCAGTTTAATTTTATCTCGTAGGATGTATTTCCTTTAAAAATCAATTATTATTTCAGACAGGCTGGCTTGCCTTGAAGCCTCTTTAGGCAGCAGGGCTATTTATAACTGTTAAAGTGATTGTTCCCATTTATTTAGATTTTAACACACTTTTACAGAAGAATCCTAGGGCAGATGCTGACAGTGTGGTACATTGTCTTCTGAACAGCTTCTCCATGCTCTGAGTGCTCTGCGAGTTCAAAGAAAACAAAACCCTGTTAGGACTAAGAAGCTGTGATAGATGCACTTGCAGAGCCTTGGCGCTATTTTTAGATTTGAAGGTGTTTACTTGCATTGTGATGAATTCCAGTAATAACAGTTAGCAAGTGCTTGCTTTCAGGTTTATTTCTGTTCTCATATGAAACCCAATGGAAACTGTTTCTTTTCCATGTGATATTTTTGAACAGTGGGAAAAGGCTTTAGGTTTATAGGTACTTAATAGACAAATCATAAACATGTAATTATGGAATCATGTAATATTGTCTAGATTTAATACAACAAAATGCTGCTGTCATGTATGTACAGCACAGAATTTAGTCACTGGCTGGTGCTTCCAAAATTCGCTGCAAAACAAACAAACAAACAAAAAACCAAGAAAAGAAAAAAAGAAGAAAAAATAACACTTAATCAAAATAATAGGAGCTGGCTTTGGAACAGTAACACCTTTGTTGCATGTTTTTGTCTTTTTTAAATGTGTTCTAAATTAGTGATATGTTACAGTGTTGTAACCATCTTTATCTTTTGTTTTCTAATTAAGATTAGAAGGAAATAAACATATCAAGATGCAAACAGCTGGAGGTACAGTATGTCTTACTGAATGTTATGTGATTGGCATGTGTTTATTGAACAGAAACAAGGTGACAGTGCTTCCTTTGCTGCCCTCGGGTGGGCTGGGAATTGCCTGGTTACTTCTCCAGCTGCTGTGTAACTCTTCTAAAGGCTGGACCAGAGACCAATTCTCAGTGGTGCAGAGATAAATTAGGAATTGGGTAAAGTCATCTTCTTGGTGAGAAGTGAGAAGCAAGGAAACTCTGTATTACACCGTTTGAGAATGGATAAAAAACATATGTCTTTGTATTCACTTTCAACCACACTACTGCTAGTCCTGCAGTGGTACTGTGACCTCCTATGAGAGGTGAGGTGCATCTGCAATCTGTAGACCAGCATCTGTAGAGACAAAGCTTTTCCCAGGAATGAGTAGTTTGCAGTTAGAAAACATCTTCCCTGTTTTGAGAGGACCTTGAGGACCAAAGGGAGGCACTCACTAAGTAAGGTACTGAAGCTTTCCTCTTGTGGAAGAATCCGTTGGGGCTTTGTCCTCCACCAGACAGAACAGGACAGGGAAAATTTATAGACTCTATTCCTGACTTAAGAGTATTAATTAACTAACTAACTAAAGTCCTTTACGAGTTCATGTCTGAAGAAAAATAAAACATGCCAAGTTTCCATTCAGAATTTGAATTAAATAAAATTTTAAACAAATTTTGAAAGGGAACTGTTTGGATGTCTAGCCAGTGAAGAGGGGGAAATTATAAAGCTGACAACAATTTCCGTAGGAAGCAGAACCCTTTCTTAATTTAGGTTAAGAGCCAGAAACAGTTCTGTCTCATCCTGGTGCTGGACACAGGCCTAGTAGAGCAGAATGTATATAGAGTGATTGTGAATGGTTAGAGCTCCATGGACTTTGCTAGCAACACTCATGCACAGGAGACCTTCAGTCGGTCATGAGACCTAATTCCAGTAACCTGGCTGAGATCTCTAAGCTAGGATCCCCGTCACTCTTGACGTGAGCAAGGCTGAAGCACCTTCTTGAGGTTGCAGCTTTCCATCCATGGTTGATGAACAGAGCCTGCATTAATCAGGTCCTTGCCTAGGTGCTTCAGTTAAATGCCTGAGGTTGGGTAGAATCAATCATTTGACACTTTTTGCTATTCAGAACAGTTATAAGTGCACTTTGCTTTCATTGGTGCAAGATCAAGACTTGGCTGCTGACTCACGCTACAAAAGACTTAGACGAGTCCCTTTAAACCTGCAAAGGGTCCTCTGAGCTCTATGAATTTTTATGTGCACGTGTCTGTCTGCAGGGCAGAGACTACAAATCTCTAAGCTTCTAATGACACCCTGGTTCTCTGGTTTATGTAGATTGTTGCTGTATTGTTTTGCCAATATTGCATTCCTAGTCCAGCTCAACCTGCTCTGTTCTCTTTTTAAACAGTCTTCTACTAAGACCAGTTGCCAGTGCTTTAGAGAGAGCTGTCTTTGTGCTGAAGATTTTTATATTTACACAGCCTTCCAGAGAGCAAGAGAGGTCGAAGCACCAAAATATCTAAACTGTTGCAAGTTCAGCTACGGGTAAAGCTTGAAGTACAGCGTTGAATCTGTCTCCTGTGATGGTTGCGTTATGGAAGCATTCTGCTCTTCTCCAGTGAAGAAAGGAATTGATGAACTCGTGGTGGATGTTTCTGCACAAGAGCTAACTTTGATGATCTGCAACTTATTTCTCTGTGGCCATATTGCAGATTTCATCAGCTATCAGCTACGCTTCATATGTTTTCTCCAACAATTTTTGATAGATTTTCTATAGAAAACCATTGCTACTGTCCACTTAATAGTTCCTATGGTAGGTTCCTATAAATTAATTGTTAATTTACTTCAGAGTAATATATTTGACAGGTTTGCATTTTTTTTGTAATATTGCAAATTTTAATATTTTTGCTGTGAAAACTTAAGAGTAGGATGAAATAAGCATAAGACCATCAGGTTCTTTATAATTACTACTGTCACTTTTATACAGTGAGACAAATATTAGTGTTTAATTTTCACCTTTTAAGAAGATATTGCTCAAAGAAATTTATTTCAATAAGAAACAATGTACTTCATCATATTATTTACATGTCTGGTTTTATTTTCTTCAGTTTTCTGTCTTTTATAAAGCATTACATGGAGAAAAATACTAATGAACCAAACTATGTTATGTCTTCCGTTATGTGTAATATTATAATGACCTTTCCTCATGTAGGGATGAAGTGATGGTATTTTCAGATGTAGTGGGACTAAATTTCAGTGCCAAATCCTCCTGAACTGTAGAGGATTTTTGATCACTGTTTGAGTTTTGTATCCCTGACTCGCCTCTAAGCATCTCCACCGTGGCAAATTGTGACAGAATGAGTGTTATATTATTACTTTAGCAAACTCTTGTGTTAAATAACGGATGGGAGGTTTTAAAATTCATGAAGGTTATAACACCTCTCAGTTTCCACAGAATATAAATCAGATTCCATATGGCTCAACACATATGTAAATTATTAAAACCTTTTGCATAATTCTTTGGTCAAACTTTTATTAAGAGGACAAAATGTGCCACACACTTTAAAAAACCCTAACCAACCTAAAACACCCAACCTACACCACACGAATGTATCACCAGAGATTAATGACCGCTTTTAAAATTAAAAGAAAAGCAAACCAGAAAATTCAAACGTGAAGAAGTGAAACACTGTGAACCATGAAATTCCTGCTCATTTCACCAGTATCTGTTAAGACCAATAAACAACCACTGACTAATTTCCAGTGACTTGCAGTTTTGGCTTTAGAATAAGTGGTAGTTTGGTGAGAGGCCCGTAAAAAGAAGTACTTCAAAATATTCCTTGCTTGTCCTCTTCTAAGTGTTTGTGACATGATTTACTACTGTTCTCTAGAAATCTGCTACTTGGGTTTTCAACAATTCCAAGTTTCCAGCTCCTGAAGACAAATATGCATCTCATTCTCGACCCGTTCAACCTTGAACCAAGCTTGAAGATTAAGAGGTGGTGTTAAAATATCTCAGTGTAAATGAATGTCTGTAGATTACATCTGCAGAGTCTTGTTCTTGCAAGCCAAGCTGATGAGAACTCAAATAGCACTGAGTAATAAACATGCAGGTTTGCTTCCCACCTGCTTACCACAGCATAAGATTATAGCTTCCACATCACGTTTCACAAATGATCTAGATGATTTGCACAGCACAAATTTATTTAGTACAAAGCAATTAGGCCCGTGCCTGACCTAATCACAGTTGCCTTTTCCAAAGCAGAAAAAGTACCGGTCATCCTCAGAGACATCATAGTTCAGCTACTGCTCAAAAAACCAACAATAGATAACAGTAATTTTCCCAGTTATTTATCCACTTTCATCCTTCAATAGCTGGGAAGAATCATCAAAAAGGCGAACGGGGCTACATTCAAACATCACTTGTTCTGCTGCTGACATCTGAACTCCCATGTGTGGGCTGAAGAAGGAAAGAGGTGATCTTTAATGAGTAGCTCCTGGCAGTTGGTGGTGGGACAGTTGCAAAGGGTACTTTTTCTTGGTTTACGTCATTGCTTAATTTTTTCTGTGCAGAGCCGCAGAGAAGTGTGGAGCACTTTGCAAATTGGCCTCTTAATGATTCATCCTCTGAATGTGTGGGAGGTATGGTGGTTTCTTAATATTTTTGTTCCTCTGCATCTTTTCCTCTGAAAAGCTTGCTGATCAACTGACGTGTTTCAGTATCGTGGACTGGAGCCTTTGCAATACATATGCATTAATTTATTCCATGTGGGCCTGTATCCACCAAACTGAAGAGGTAGGGCCATGCCCTTGTCTTTAATGTGCAGACTCTTGTCTTTTCCCAAGGACCTACAGATCTAGAAACTGTGACAGAACACTGCATTCTGTCTTGGCCAAATTCATAGACAGTATGTTAGGGTTTGGAAGGGACCTTCAAAGAGCATCTAGTCCAACCCCCCTGCCAGAGCAGGGTCACCTAGATTAGGCCACACAGGAACGCATCCAGGCAGGTTTTGAATGTCCCCTGAGAAGGAGACTCCACAACCTCTCTGGGCAGCCTGTTCCAGTGCTCTGTCACCCTCATCATGAACAAGTTTTTCCTTACATTTATGTGGAACCTCCTATGCTCCAGCTTGCACCTGCTGCCCCTTGTCCTACCATTGTACATCACTGAGAAGAGCCTGGCTCCATCCTCCTAACACTCACCCTTCTCTGCTCATCAGAATTTCTCTATGGTGAGAAGCATTTCTTAAGCCTTTGTTAATAAAAGCACATGACATTTCATGGAGAAATGAGTATATCTGTTCTTTCAAAACTTACAATCTATAGATATTTCTGTTAGGAGAAGGAACACAAAAGAAACACAAAAGAAACCCTGTGCACCAGCTGCCAGCTGTGCATCTGATGGCGTCCTTGAAGGATATTTAGGCACTGAAATGATGGCTCATTGTGGGAACTGAGAACAGAGCACAAGGAGCCATTAAACAGCAGAGTAATTATTAAGGAATAGACTTTGGTTTTGTCAAAACATCTTGAATTACTATTTGTAAAAAAGAAACATTTAAATGTTGGTGCTGTGATACCATTTCCTTCACAGTTGTCACTCTTTCTCCAAGCAGAGCTGAGAAGCCAGTGAAAACAGCTTAGCAAAGACAATAGACTCAGCCTATAAGCATCTCAAACTCTAATATGAGACTCTTGGACAACCCAGAAATATCACGCCTGAATTCATGTAACTCGGACAGCTGAATCTTGACAAATTTTGAAGTAGCAAAACATAGGACTGAAACTACAGCTTCAATCTGATAAGACTGCAGCCTCATAGTTGTCACCCACAAACACATAGTTATCACCCTCACACGCTCCCATACCCCTCGCAATCATAACCCACCACCCAGCGCTGCAGAAGGTGCCACTGCTGTATCAATCCTCACCCCAGCGGCCAAAGCCATTGTCTCCCCATCTTCAAGATCGCCTATTCCCGCAGCCAGCTCAGGGGTGGCTCACGAAGAAGAGGGACACCCTCCTGGGGACACTCCCCCCTCCCCCTGGGTGCTGCACATTGCCCCTGCGCTTCCCTGGGCAGTGACATTTTGGTGATAGAAATCAGAGCCACAAAGATGGTTAAAGGAGTGGAACATCTCCTTATGAGGAAAGGCTGAGGGAGCTGGGGCTCTTTAGCTTGGAGAAGAGGAGCCTGAGGGGTGACCTCATTAATGTTTATANAGGCAAACCATTCAAGGAGTTGTTAAATTTAACCAAATTACTGGAGTTTTCGCTCCTTAGTCAAATCTCTGATGTTTATTAACTGATTTCTTTATTTTTACAGATTTTATCAAAGGGTGGAGCTGCAGGTACCAGACAAAGAACGACATAGCTGGAGCAGATGTTTTGAAATATTGTGAGTGTTGTGGTGGAAAAATGCATGAATCCTGAAGCAAAGAGGCCGTACACAGTAATCCTTATAGAGAGATCCATGAAGGATATTCACTACTCAGTCAAACCACACAAGAGCACAAAGCAGCAGGTCAGTTTTCTTGCAAAATCAGCTTCAGCTCAGAGGTATTGTCTTCCAAGTGTGATTTCTCCACTTGCAGTTGCAGAAGGATCAGCAAAGCCCGGTGGTTTAAAGCCCTCAGAGCCATTAGTCAGCCAGAAGGCAGCTGAACACTGGATACACGCAGCTTCTGAAACATGGGTAGTTTGGTTTTGTAATGATTCAGGGAAGGAAAAAGGAACTAATTAAAGCAGCAACAGTGATACACCTAGTACAGATGTAAAAGTGTTCTCATTTATTTTAATTGAGGTAGTAAATCAGGCTTTGCGCTTGAACCATGTGGGTTTCTATTGGTGTGCAGCGTAAGTGCTATTTAACATTATTTCAGAGAGGTTTTAAGTATACGAAGTGATTACAAACAGCAAGACCTCTGCCTTTCTTTGCTACTCTACCAAAATAGTGCAGTAGCGAACTCCCTGCAGCAGGGTGGCAGTGATCAATACTGAGAAATGTGTCTGGAGCTAATGCACAGAATTTGCAATTTTGATCCGTGTGGTGGTTTTGAAGTAGATACATAAATGTTCTTTCTTCTTACTGTCTTTACAGGTGCTGGAAGTGATCACACAGTGTCATGGAGGCACCCACAAAACAAACAGCAGCCGCTATCCAAAATGGGGATCTATTGTAACCACCCTGGGTGTTTGGTCTGGTTTGTCTGACGGAAAGACTGCACTTGCGAAGAGATTGTGACTATACCCACAGTGCAACAAGTTCTCTCACTCACAGTCAAGAAAGCATTCTCCTGCCCACAGTGCAACAAGCTCACCATCTCCAAGGCTTGCCGAGCAGAGAAGAACTCTGCCCTTCACTGCCTGTACCAAAGTCATGTCCTGGTTTTAAGTGAGTGGAGCTGGAGGTGCTGGCCCCACGGAGGGCCAGTGCCCTGAGGCCTCTTGCAGAGACAGAGCTCACCACCAGCACCCACATCTGTGGCACCTGCTGATTTTATCAACACCCAGCCCCAGATCTGGGTTCTGCAAGGTCATGCAGGCTCCACCCACTGTTGCCATCGGCAGATGCTCACCTCTGCCTTAGCCCAATCAGCCCTCCTGAGCAAAGCTCTCCCAGACCCCATCCTGCCTAGCAACGTGCCAGTGTCCCCATCTCTACCCTGGGGGAAGTTTCACAGCAGGAACCCCTCTTCCTTGGGGTGCCCAGTGAGCCCTGCTTCCAGCCTGGTGAACACTCGTGTGTCCATTAAGGTGCTCATGGGTGAGCCCTTGGCGGGGGGGTCGCATGTGCATCGTAGGTGTACCAACAGGGCACCTCTTTCTCTATCCTATTGCAGCTGCCCCCTACTCTTGCACCAGAAGGTTTCTTGAGCAGGGTGCTCCCCTGACTCTGATCCTGGCAGAGCACCCAGAGCTCCTGTTCTGGCAACAGGAGCTTAGCTGTCATGGGAAGTGGGACCAGCAGCATGGAGTTGGTTTGCAGGCCACACCTCTGATCTGCAGTGTGTGTGTGTGGGGGCAACCTGAGCAACTTGGGGTGTCTCTATGCAGTTGTATGGATGTGATTGTGGTTGGCTCTGGGAAGCTGGAGGAGGAGATGAGGGGCTACCTACAGATGGAAGAGAATCAGCTGGAGCAGATGTGAGCACCAGTGCAGAAGATCCAGGAGCTCCTGCTTCAGTTTCAAAACATAATTGTCAGCCTCTTTGCCCATCTGTGCAGCATCCCCGTACCCAGCCAGGGACCTGTGCAGCTCTGGTGTGAGCATGGCCCCAGACAGTGCTTGGTGGTGCAGCCACCATCACCCCATGTGGCTCATTTTCCCTGCTCAGGTTGTCCTCTCTCTGACTCCAGAAAGATGGTGTCAGGGCAACAGGGGTGGAACAGAAGCTCTAGGACTGTAGAAGCTGTGGTACCTGGTACAGTGGGTGGCCAACCTGCCCCCCGACAGTTACAGCCTCAATGAGGACAACAAGGTGTGTTGGGGCTCCATCCCTGGCTGTGGTCTTTGGGGACCAAATTAACTAATCAATCAATCAATCAATCAATTGCTTCAAAGCCTGTGGTTATTTGTTTTTCTTGTTTCGTTTCAATAGATGGACTCAAGTGGTGTTATTAAAATAAGGAGTTACCTCATTTTACAAATTATTTAGCAATTACAGTGCTAACAGTTCTACTTACCACTTCTACTGACTGAGACAAAGTTATCATCTATGGACATAACTTAAAAATCAAATTATTTTAAAATAACTTTGCTTCTTAAGGAGCTTTTAGGTCATCTGAAAGATCACAGAGTCTATAAAATCATTGTCTGTAGGCTGCTTTGGATTGTCCTCTAAGCCATAAAAAGATGTCTCTCAGGTTTTTTCCTATTATGAAGTCCATACTGTTGTCTACTTCCAAAGTGATGCATTCCAGCTCTGTTCTAGCCTCTCTATAGACGCTACTGTTATTCTGTGATGAAAAAATTCAAACCAGTCACTTCTGGGTGTTCTGTAAAGCTTTAAAAGCAAGATTGCTTAAAATAAATGTTTGCATCCTGCTGTGTTTTTCTGGCCTCCAATGCACTTTGGGCATTACTAAACTATAAATAGGATCAAAAGATTCACTCTTTTATACTCAAAACCTTAAAATAATCAAATATTACAAAATTAAAGAATGCTAAAATCACATTTCTTGATACATTTGTGTTATGACACATTTTTTGACAATGTCATGAAACATAATTTTTTTTCAAAGGATACATGCTAAAATAGACTAACCACATTAGATATGTATGAAAATGTCTATTTCCCCTTGAAATTTGGCAAATATTTCTTTATTAATTTTATTGGTTTTAACATTGCTTTGGGCCAATTTGTTGCTCAGGGATATGATTTCCTGTACTGCCTGTCCAAGTTCAACAACAAAAATACAATTTTTCTCTCTGTCTTTTGTTTTTGAACTTCTGAAAGCTGGTTCTTGGTTACCCAAAGGTGGTCTTATTACCAAGGGCAATACCTGCTAAAGATTGTCAGATACCATCTAAAATTCAGAATAAAAATGTCAAACCTCTAGCTGGATGATGTTTAAATTATTTTGTTTTGCCTTTTCCTGCAGGTTACTGGGAACTCAAAAGCTTCCATCGTGCTGCTGAATGGAAGTAAACTTAAAAAACCCAAGCAGGCTGGTTTGTACTCTTACTGTTTCATGAAAACTAGTGTAGGTCCATCAAGGGAAAAGAGGCATCTGGAAAGAAAGCCTTTGAGTGAACACTACTTTTTGGGATCATGATGTGAAAATGTAAAGTTTTCCTAACTACCTAGATGACAAACTTGTGAAAAACAGTTAATCACTCATTTATGCTGTGTCTTTTATTATCATTTTCGTCGTTGTTGTCCTTACTATTCCTTAAAGTTAGCTACCTGTAGAAGAAAGCCAGAAGTACACAACAGCTACTTCTCAGTAGGTTCTGTGTTTGCCTGGTTGGTTTTGATTTTTATTATCTAATTTCAGAGCTAAAAATAGACATGAGGAGCTGGGAACCAGAAACTCCAGCCTTCCTTATGCCACAGGCTTGTTAGTCTTGGCTGAATCACTTCTGTGGAATCCTTGAAAAACAGTTTCAAGACTTGAATGCTCAAGGAATGGGCTTTTGTTCCAATGGTGTCTCAGTACTCCTTCAGGAAAAGTCAAGGAGAGTTTGTAGTGGTAAGGACAATTCTGAGTCTGTTGGGACCACCATGGAGGCTGGGTGACATGGTGGGGAGCCTGCACCTCACCAACAGGCAGACTAGCAAGGGACTGGGTCTCCTTTTCTTCATTCTCCCTCCTTTCTGCCTCTTGCTGAAGTTTCTATGCACAAGAGACACAGCCCCAATGTGTTTTGCATCTGCTGGAGAATAAGGATTTAGCACCTCTGATGCGTGCAATAAAGGAAGGCAAAGGAGGGGGCTTTGGAGGTGAGTAGGAAAGCAAGAGCATGTTGGTGATGTTGATGAATTGCTGTTTGTTGAAAAGCTGATCCCTCCACTTCTTCAGAGGAAATTACTCTTTTCTAGGTGGAGAAACAATTGGTAGCTTAACTTCATTACAAATGCTGAAAAATACTACTCACGTTAGCAAAACAGCTTTTTTGTTCTGCCTTTTTCTCTAAAGGACTCAGAAGCTGTTACTGTTTCCTGTAAGAGCTTGGAAAAAGTTTTATCTATTTTATTTATTTTAAGTAGGAAAAATAAACAATCCCCGATTTCACTCCCTGCTCAAATGAAACAGTGTGGATCCTTTTGTGAATTCTCCCATCATGTGAGCAGATCCATCGAGGTTGGAGAAGCAAGCATCGCCAGTAGTGCGAGCTGACCTGCAGCTCTGTGTGCAGGAGGACTGAGTTGTGGCCAGTGCTTTTTTGGTTTGATGAGATGTCTGTGTCTGTGTTTCTTTTCATTTGGCAGCGCTCATTCCAACAGCGTCCACTTCCTGGATTGAACAGCCACCAGTGCACCTGTACAGAAAGCCCTGGCAACAGCACACTTGGGTGTTTTTTCTATGGCTTTTAGCAAAAATCCAAACATTGCAAGGATTCAGAGTGAGTTTTTCACACACTGAGACCTGAGTATATTTACTCAGATCTCTTTTTTAATCTTGCTCCAGAGTGTCACTTTTTCTCATACTAGTGCTGTCACTTTTTCTCATAGTAGTGCTATCTGTGTTTGAGCACGAGTCTCTTCTGACTCTAAGAGCAAGCATTAAACTCATTACTGCTCACAAACTGTTTGGAAAGACAGGACAGCTCTGCAGAGGTCCAGCCTGGATAAAAACCCTCCAGTGTTACAAAAATCCAGATTTAACCTTATTTTGCCCAAGAAAATATGTTAATTTTGTGGCCAGAAGAAAAGGTTTAATGTTAACAAAAGGCTTGTTTCTACTGTGACCAGGGAAAGGATCAATGGTAGGGGTAAATAACAGGTATTTCAGTGTTTCCCTTATGTCCAACCTGGGATCACTTTGGTCCTCAATTTAGCATTAGATGTTTTCCTTCTTCCATTCACACCCTCCAGTTGATAAAATTGCAGGTGTCGCTGCTTCAAGGCAGCCACCAGGTTGTGCTTGTCTCCAAGACCTGAAGATGCTTGATGAGGTGGTAGGGCTGGGTTTTCTCCAGACTTTAGGAGCAGTCCTCTCTCCAGGGCCCTAACTTCCCCACTGTGTGCAGCTGCAACCTCCGGCAGGAGAAGCCCTTTCACAGAGATGGCAAAGATAGGAGAGATCCCAGGATGTTCCCACACAGTGTTATGGAACCCATCAGCGGGGGACCAGTTGAGCATTAGGAGCCAAGATATTTTCATGAAGTTACCCATGGTAACCAAGCCACGTGATGCCATTACTGCTTGGAAAGATTAAGTGGACAATTTAAAGTGGCAGTCCCCTCACGATATTTGCAGGCTCTGCAAGTTTTTCCTTTCACATTGACCATTATGAACAAAATCCTGGACTCTTTTTCTACAGGGGACACATTTCAGGAGTATGGAGCAGGGGATTTAAGAACTGACAGCTTGACTGAGGATACAGCAGCAGTGTGGTTTGTGACCCGGGAGAGGGAACCAGACAGAGGGAGGTGAGGACTTTGTACTGCAAAACCCCTCATTGCACAGGGAGTGGCTGCAGGCAGGATTCCTGTGCAGGGAAAGCAGAGGGGAGGGAAGAGCAAGAGTCACAAGACTTCTGCATGTGATGAGAGCAAAGAAGGGGTGAACACTTTGAGAACAAGTGAATAAAGACCTTGTGGCAAGAATGGAGGGTTGGATCACTTGTCTCCTGTGTGTGTATGTAATGGAGGCAAACCAGTAGCACGGTGGAGCTATTAAAGGCTGAGCATTTCTACATGATCTCTCCAACTAAGCATGCAGGGGCTGGAAGGCGATGTCAGATCTTTGTATGAATGCTCCATATCAGGTTGCCTCTTAAAATAAAATAAAATAAAATAAACCAAAACAAAGCCCGAGTGTGCAGCTGCGCCGGCAGCAGCTGCCCCTGCGCTGGTTGCCCAGCAGAGAGCAGCGTCGCTCCAGCACTGAGCGCTCGGAGCTTTGGCGGGTCCAGCTCCCGGCCGTGGCTCCTGCAGCTCCTCGGGGCTGCTCTGAGCAAGGGGCAGGGGAGCTGCTGGGCCAGGAAAAATGGCTCATGCGAGGCACTTGGGCCTGANCCTTTTACCTGCCATGCATCACACCTTCAGACCTTGGGGCTACACCCCTCGGTGAGGGACCAACCTGTGCAAGGCCACCCTTGATGCCCAGCTCATTCCCCCTGTGGTGGTGGCCCTGTGTAGCTTCCTGCAGGGTGCTGTTTCTGGCCAGCCTATGTCCAGCTGATGTCCGCATGGTACGTCTCCCTGCTGGTTAGTTGAGGCTTCTCTGCTGACATTTCCTTGTTTTATTCAGCTTTGAAATCTCTGCACGAGTTATACCTGCTTTGATATATGAAGCTTCCGCCAGTGGGGAAGGGATAAAAATAGCGTTCTTGTCCTATTCTTGTGTGTGAACCTGAGCGATAATTAGGAATCAGTCATAGGACTGACTTTGTAATAGTCCAAAGTCATACTTTCATTTTGGAGCTCTTCAGTGCTTGGTACAACCCATCGATGCATCAGGCCATGCAGTGTTTTGGATGGAAACTTGTACTTTAGTTATTGCTGTTATTCTGTCTTGCATTGTAGTAGCGAAGAAATGTGGAAGTTAGAAGTGTTTGTTCTACAACAGTCTTGAGAATTAACAAAAGCTCTGTGCCTAGAGACTAAGGTTGGACCGTGGAAGCTACTCCACTCTTTAAGATTACGTAGAAATAGCAGCTCTAGTGTCATGTCAGTGATAATTCCTCTGCTGACAGCCTGTACGCTAGAGCAGTAGCTGTGTTTTAACTGCTGGAATGAGGAATTCCTGCTGAGATCCACTGGTTGGACCCCAGGCTACGTCCCTACCTCTTCCTGCCATTTGGCCAATGTGCTGTCCTTCTCCTGCCAATGCTGGGACTGTAGGAATGGAGCTCTTCTGCTCCTGATATAGCCAAGACCTGTTACAAAGCCCATTAAAGTTGATGCAGCTGGCTTGCTGTTTTTTGTTTTGGATTTCACTAGGTTTGGCTCAAGCCCTCAGCAAAATCTCCCTTGCTCAATGTAAAACTGGAAGCAGACTTGGGTAAAGAAGCCAGGGTTATATTCTCCAGGCTGTTCATAACTGCTTGAAGAACAAGATAAAGTGTGAGATGGTGAGTAAAAAAATGAACTATCATAATTTAAAAAGCTTTATCTAAAATTATCCAAGCTACCTCAGGCTTGGTTTGTCTTTGATGAAACAGATACCTAATTTATATGTTAGGTGGGCTTAACACCAAAATTCAGACTCGAGTGCCAAATTTCAGCTCTGAGAGAGAGGCTTTCAGCTTGTAGCAATACCCAGCTCAGCATACTTATCCATTTTAAGTGTATTTAGAATTTAACACATTTAGAATTAAACACATTGATTACATGTTTTCAGAAGCATTACTTTAGTAACATTGTTTTAGTTAGAAACTGAAATCCTATAAAAGAAAAGAAATGGCTGGTTAATTGGCGGAATCAGTGGTGCCAGCTTGAAGGACTAATGAAATACTCTCCTGTTTTGGTTGATTGAAGTAGACAGAGAGCTCTTGGTTCTTCTTTTAGCCTGAGGATGGAGGTATGAATTGCTTTGTCCTGCTGGAATGTGCTGTGCATCTGTAGGCAGAAAACAGGAGTGACCAGAGAACAGGGAGCTGTGCTGAATCAATAACCCAGTATGGCCAGTGGTGTGCTGTGCACAGTCAAAGGTTTATATGGACTAGATGAAATTGGGCTACTGAAAAGCGATGTTGCAGAGCAACACTTGCTTGACTCACATTGATGGCATGTTTATCTTTCATGTGTTTCAAGGATTCTGTAATTTTGATGCTAATAGACCATTCCTGTGGTTTGCTTTATTATATGGAACATGAGCACTGTTTTTTAAGTCGCTTCAGAACTATTCCAGTTGGATGAGAGAATCAGTGGAGCACTGGACACCAAAACATATCAGAGCAAATGCCAGCCAGAGAACACAATGGGGATAATGTGAAAGCGAGTATGCTATAGCTACAGGGTTAATACGATCACCAGGGG